>JAMALN010001087.1:0-11832 GCA_023630115.1 Cutaneotrichosporon sp. PK4640 | reverse complement strand
CTGCGAACAGTGTTAGCCTCGGAGCCAGTGTAGAGGGTGGGAACGATCCGCAGGAACATGGCGCAGACTAGTGTCGTAGAGGCACACTCAATGCGCAGCGGCCAGCTTTGTGTCACTTGGTCATACCCAGCCACCGCTGGCATCGCTGGCGTCGAGAGCAAGCTGAAAGCCATGTTGGGGAGACGGAAGAGAAGCATGGGGCGCACACGGCCACCGGGATCCTCGCACGATCTCACGATCGTCATGACGCAGCCAAGAGCCCGATTTGGTTCCGAGCACCGACACACTTGTCCCCATCCCGGTTCATGTGTGCTGGACCCCAGCGCAGTAACCGCAGTAACCGCAGCACGGATCATGGGCGTGTGGGAGCCGGTGGCTTGGAGCTCTGCCAGCTCAGGAAGCGAGCGAAGATGTGGCTCGGGAAGCGGAACACGCCCGGAATGCGTTGCGACTCACCTTCGACGCCACTCGCACGGAACAGATCCACGAGCTCGTCGCCCTCGCTGTTCGCGCGCTTGCGGCCAATGTTCGGCAATCCCTGGCCGCTGGGATATGCCACGCTGGCACGCGGCCTGCTGAGGGCCGGCGAGCTGGCAATGTGATCGGGGATGGAAGACTTGCGCCCCGTGCCCGATTTGCGCGGCTTGTCGGACAGCGGGGAGAGGGAGGAGAGTGGCGAGAAGCCGCTCATGGACGTGGGGCTGGCGGATGGCTTGGACTGTCCAGTGCCAAGGTGAGGTGCAAGGCTGAGCCGGCGGCTCTGGACGATCAGGGGGTCGCCGGCGTCGTCATCGGGGCCATCGCCGGCGGTCGTCCAGGTTGTGAGGCCGCTGAGGCGCGGTACAGCGCCGCCCGAGGTGCGCGATACTAGAGGCGGCGCGATCTTGGTGCGACCTGGGGCATTGGGGGAGAGCGCGTCCGGCAGCAGTACGAGCACGGCCAGCGGCGAGGACAGCATAGCTGGTCGCGCGCCCGACATGGTGGGCGATGAGGTAGTGGGGGACTGGGCGTTGGATGGCGTTGGTTGCGTGCGTGAATTAACCTTGAGCCAGTGGTACACTATGGGGTCAGCAGGGCACCAACCGAATGGCGAGGTGGAGGGAGGGGTAGGAAAGTTGGCCGGCGGGGCCGGCGGGACCGCCACTCACCTTGCTGTGACAAGAGGACGGGGACGGACAATTACGGCTTGGTGTGCTCGGTGGTGAGGTGTGGTGGGATGCAGTGAAGGCTAGAGCGAGGTGGATTGGTTGGGAATGATGAGAAGTGGAGAGGGAGCCGGGGTTGGTGGGGGCGGCGTTCAGAGGGGTGATGGTGGAGGGCGATGGCTGGCACGGATCGACGTTTGGGTGCCAACTTTAGTCTCAAAGCCAATGGCGTTTGACACTAGTCCACACACGACTTTGATGCGTCGTTCAAGCGCCGCGTCGTCGCCGAGGTCAATGGTCTAGGTGGACCAAGAGTGTGGTAGTGTGGATGATGAAGGAGTGGGAATGGGCAAAGGGGATGGGGTGGGGATGGGGGGAATGCGAGCGGAAGTTGGTGGGTTGTGTGGGATGTGGTGGGTGTTGGGCGGAGGATCGAGAATGGAAGCGAGCAAGGGACTGGAAGAGAGGCGAGAGGAGATGGGAGTGAGGAGGGGCAAGAGAGGGCTAGAGAGCTAGAGGGCTAGAGAGCTAGAGGGCTAGAGAGCTAGAGGGCAAGAGAGCTGGACAGAGGAGGTATGGTCGATCAGGCAGCTGACCAGATGGCAGATGACCACTCTCTCTGCATGACGGCCGAGGGATGGCAGCAGAGGCACTCCTCGACTTTGGCTGGCGAATCAAGGCACTCGAGTGATGAGCACTCCTATTCAGGCACGCCTCCACCCCTATTAAGGAATACAAATACCTGTACAAATTCATGCTTCATTGGTATTTGACCTGACTAATATCCCTCGGTCTCTCGCGCCTCTCGGCCAGGAGATCAGGAGATCGCGAGCGTGACCATCCCCAGCCTGCTCGTCCTCTCAGATTGCTACTAGAGGGGCCGTGGCGGAGGCAGTCACCGAGATTGACCACTTCCAGCCACATTGGTTGGCGTTGGGATGATCCTCACGCGCAGGAGATCACCAGCTGGTAGCGCCATCACTGCAGGCACGGGTCGGTGGTCGGGAGGTCCGACGACCGAGGCTTGCGTTCCGCTCAGCATTCTGGGGCTTCCGATGCTGTCGAGGTACTCACTTTGCGTGGCGGTTACTGGCGATCCGGCGCTCTGAACATTGCGCGTCCCGAAGCCATCCCCGTCCACTTCCAGGTCCTGCGCAAGATGGCATGGTTTACCCGCAGCTGTGACTGCCCTACACTTCTATCTGTGTGCTCCTAGCGACTCACCCGATCACCCAACAGGACACCGCGGGAGGCGATATGACGGCAATCCTGCTTCATGGTTCAAGATGGGCAGCTGACCCAACCCCAACCCCACCTCCACCTCTCCACTCCACATTCCGCGTTCCGCGTTCCCTACACTTGTGACCCCTCACCTCGTTCCTCTTGTCCTTCAGGTAACCAGCTGACAAGAGTCCAGTCACCCGCTCAAGCATGCTATAAGAGTGCGCCACTGATGGCCGTCGCCCTCACCACTCACAATGCCTGACCAGATCACCTCGCGCGGCACCAACTCGCAGGGCAACAGCTACGACACGCGGTCCTCGGACTCGGGGCGCACGGGCTACCACTATTCCAAGTGCGCCAGGCGCCAGCAAGTTGCATCGCTGACGCCAGCACGAATGGCTCGTACTACTACCAGAACACGAACGGGTCGACGTACTACAACAGCGGTGGGTGCGAGGGTGGCGGGGCTGAACTCAGGCTCGGGGTACTCGCAGTACACGTCGCCGTCGGGTCACACAAGCCAGTCGTACGGCACCAAGAAGTAGAATGGAACGAGAAGGCAAATAAGATAGGAGGCGAATGAATCTTTCCCAGCGACCATGTGGAGGCGGGAAGGCGGCTTGTGGCTGACCGGCGCCACGGAGCGGCGCGCCACACTTCTGTTATCATCTCGCACCGATCTGAAGGGAGCGAGGCTGCATTGCGCTTCACAGAGGCGAGACGTGGGAGCCCCGCCTCATGATTTGGCGGGTTGCTCCCCCGCCCGCTGATTCTGGGCCGCTGATCAAGCCGCGGGCACAACCACATAAATGGTCGTCTTCCTGCCTCACGCAACACCCACTCTCCCTCACTTCACATCACCCCTCCCAGCTTCACAGCTTTACAGCCACACGCCATGCCCGACAAGATCACCTCCAGCGGCACCAACAGCCAGGGCAACCACTACTGCAACCGCCAGAGCGACTCGGGCGGCCGCGGCTATCACTACTCCAAGTACGTCGTTACCTTCTGCACCCTTACCCTCACCAAACCTCTCACACTCCTGCCACTCGTGACAGTGAGGCTGATACCAGCACCAACGGCTCGTACTACTACCAGAATACGAACGGCTCAAAGTACTACAACAGCGGTGTGTCTCCTCTTCAACTGTATTGACTCGAGCAACAGCTGACCACAGGCACGGGCTACACCCAGTACACGTCCCCTGCGGGCAACACGACCAAGACCTACACCTCGTCGGCGGGCAACACGACCACGCAGTCGAGCGCCTCGGGTGCGGTTACAGGCGCGGGCAAGGCGCGCAAGTAGACCCGACAGTCGGCCGAGCGAGGGGGAATGAGAATGCGAGGGCCGGGGCGAGTTATAGCAGATTAACGCGCGGAATGGATCTGTGCTCTGCCTTCTTGGCCTTCCCGCTTCCGCTCGTCACGTCTCCATTCCGTGTCATGGTGCGAGGGCGTTCATTCATTCCGTGCATGGACGCGACGCGTTCGGCCGAGCACGCAGTCTTGCAGTCACCACTGATCCCTACATGACGGGGGCGAGGTTGCAGAGGTCCCAGCGCGCTCGGGCCACCAGGTCATCCTGGCTATCCTGCATATCCTGGCGATCCTGCCAAGGTACCAGGAGTGATCCTCGCACAGACCTTCTCTTGGCGAGTCTGGCCCGTCCAGATTGTCCAGACAGACTGCGCTCCTGCGGGGGTGAAGCGCGGGCGCCGGGGCGCCATGGGCCCATGGACCGGCGCATAGACCCCCTCCCTCGCACCTCTTTCCCCCCCCCCCTTGGCACTACCCTACGCCCCGACCTCACTGTCCGCCGGTGTACGCACTCTACTCGGGGCGAGGAAACGTACCAGGGTACGTACCACCGGGACACTACTCGGACCAGCGACTAGCTCTCGCCCCCAGCGCCCAGTGCCCAAGTCAAGACGCGACCCGTTCCAACATTGCAGGTGACGGACCGGTCCAGAACGACGCGCCCTGCGCCCCGTGCGGTGGCGCCCACTGGTGGAAAAGTGCGAGCAACAGTCATAAACACTTGCGCAGCGCATTCCTTCCTCCTCCCCCTCCTCTTCATCCCCGTCCTCGGCCTCGTCTCGTCTCATCCGCTCCTCGAGCACACGTCGCACCGTAACCGTGTTCGCTACCGCACGCCCCACCCCGACCAAGCCCCAGAGCTAATCTTGAACGTGACAACGCCACCCAGCGCCCCAGAAGCATCGAGGGACCGCCGCGTACCGCCGACTGCTGTTTCGAGAAGCCTCACAGCGCCCATCTGGGCCTGGTCTCGCCCCTCGCACGCCTTGGCTATAAGCTCTGGCGACAACTCTCTCGACGCTTCACTCTCCCCCTTCAACACCTCAACTCGTCCTCGTCACGCAGCGCCACCCTCGCGCGACCCCCTCACCACTCTCCAAAGCTGCAAACTTGCGCGCTCAGCCGCGACCCCACCACCCGCCACCTCAATCGACATGGACGTGAGTGCCCCCCTTCCGCCCCACTTGCCCCTCCCCTTCTCCCCTCTTTGTCGCTCACACCAGTCCCCAACCGTTTCGATCTCGTACGGCCCCTTCGAGCCCATCCGGGCTGACGAGGAGATCGTCTACGTCCCCATCCAGTGGGTAGGAACGGAATAGGCGTCGCGACAGTGAGTCTGCCTTCCCGCACCGGAGAGTCCTCCTGCGCACACGCATCAGCCTCTTCGGTCCGCCATGGCTTCTCCCGGTCCGGCGCACGGCTCACACTAACGCCAGGACGCCAGCCTCCTTACTCGTTACCCCTACCCTGCCGCCGTCGGCGTACGGCGTGTACAGTATCGTGCCCGGCGCAATGGCCAGCGCCCACCCCCCGCAATGTGCACTACAGCACCGGCGCTCCGCCCCGCCGGGCATCCCCGCCCATCCATCTCGACACTGGTCCGTGACTTCTGTACCACCATGCATACCGGGCTGTCCCGAGTGGATCCTGTGCAACCGGAAAGGAGCGTCGTGGCATCGTCCCATGCGCGCATTGCGAATCGGTTCCTGTGTCGTGTGCAGAGCAGAGAATCCCCCCGCGCTGCTGAGCGACAGACGGGCAGACGCGTCCAGGCCTCGACTCTTCCGGGGCCTCGCCCCATTCGCTATTGCCCATCCGATGCCGGCGGCTGCTGAGCACGTCGTGGGGCCGCGGAATGCGTGAAACGACGCGTCGCAGCCGGCAGACGCTGGCACCGATAGCTGTCGCCACCGCCGAACCTTGCCGCCCCTTTCCGCTAGCCGCCGGCTCTGCCCCACTGGCATTCCGCATCCATCGATCGCGCTCGAGTCGCGACCACCTTTCCCCAACGTCAACACCTGTCCCCAGACGGGAAGTTGTGGGGTGTGGCGCACCATGCTGCATGGGATACATAATGCGACCAGGCCAGCACGACACACCCACACATCTACCTCAAGGCGCGCCGCCACGCCTCGCCACTGCCTCCTCACCAACGTTTCCTTGTCACACCAGCTTGACCACACTCGAGTCGCACCATACTGTACAACATGTCGCCCACTGTGAGTCCACGCCCCGCATCCCTCCCGCTTGTGCTGGGCTTATGGTGACCGCAGTCCACCCACTCCCAGCCGGTCACCGCGAACGAGCACGACGAGTACTTCTACTCGTACCTCGGCCTCGCCGAGTAGAGCGAAAATAGAGCGCATAGACGCGATGCATGTATTCTAGTGTACTCTGGTGACTAGCCGACTCGCATGCCGGTGAGCGTGGGATGGTTTCCGTGAGAGCGTGAGGTCGCGTGATGAGTGAACACGAAAGGAACGTGCTGCTGGTGGGCTGGTGCGAACAATGGTGGCGCATGTCGTCGGCGGCGTGCTTCTCTACATCGGATCCTCGAGTCCGCTCGTCGTGATCCGCCCGCCACCGACGCATCCAGACGCGCCCGTTCTTCCCACTACTGCATGCTTCGGCGTATATCATGCATCCGACCATCCCTGCGCCTCGGCGTGAACATCCACCATGACTCTCAAGCCGTCGAAGCGCGTCCTCTCCCTCGCCTCGCTGGCCGAGGAGGACGACGAGCGCCCCCCGGGGCCCAGCGTGCGTCCTGGCCTACCCTGCCAAGCTGACCGCAGCTCGAGGCCTCCTTCCACGAGGCGACATATCACTCCCACTCGGGCGGCTGCGAGGGGCGTCGCGGCCGCCGCGTCAAATTCGAGATTGGGTGTAGAGGCGAGGGATGTCCTCTCTGCTCGTCGGACGAGGAGAGAGACGGCTCGGACTCGGAGGCAGAGAGCGGCGAGGAGAGCGGCAACGGTGAGTCCTCCCACATCCAAACTGCAGGCTGACCGTAGACAAGTAAGGAGACGGGGCGCAGGCGAGGGGGCGTCGGTTGTGCCGAGCGCAGTCGCGTGTGTCCAAGCGCCCGTTGCTGTCCCTGTGTAGCTAGTTTCGGTTTCAAAAGGTCGGCGCCCAGGCGGGGTTCCGGCTCAGTATAGCAGTATAACAATCAACGCATTGTGCGACAAGTGGCCGCGGTATGCATCTATCAGAAGGCAAGAGATCCCGAGCATCACGGGACGAGTCCACTCCGAATCCGAGCCGCGGGCCAGGCATGTCGGGACTTCGGCTGGGAAGAGGGAAGCATAACGAGGGCGGTGTGTGGCGCGGGATCTCCGGGGCCGAAGCCGAAGGGGGATCTGTCCCACGTCCCAGCTCCGACCGGCGATCCGGCGAGCAAGGCGCGGCAGGGCGGTGACGCTGGGGCGGTGGCCGAGGCCGAGTTCTAACGGTCCAGCAGACATGGCCGCCCGCAGCCATAAGGAGGTTGTCTGTCGCCCTTCTCATCTCTCATGCCCTCACCTCACTCCCCTCTCCGTCACACTTCTCCCTCCCCACAACCTCACACCTTGGCCACCTTTACATTCCTCTCCCCGTCACGAGTCACCCACAATGGTATGTGCTGTTCCTGCTGGCGGCCCGGGCGCGACACGCTCCGGCACTGTCCGCAGCCGCGCACGTCTCCACGCGTCCCCCCTCACCTCTCGCACTCGACTGCGCCCACGTGCTCACACCAGCCCTCCTCCCCCCCATCCCCGCACCGCCGCTACGCGCGCTGCCGCTACGAGCGGGGCACCAGCAGATGCAGCTGCGTCCAGCTCGCGTTCCCCGATCCGTGCCCCAAAGTCCCTGTGGCGTCGCCGCCCCTCGCCACCACGCCCCTCCCCCTCTCCCCTGCGCCAGCGCTCGCCCCCGCAGCAACCCACACCGCCCTCGCTGCGCACACACCCGACCCGTCGGACGGGTCCGGGAGCGAGCCCGATGGGCCAGCCGCGCCGATACCCGCCCCAGCGGCCGAGGCGTAGTCCGAGCGCCCTCCAAGTCCCCCGCGCTCCCGACCCCGCATTCCACACACGAGCGCTTGTCATAATTGTCTGAGCAGAATGGGCGCGTCTGTTGTTGTTGTATGTCTATGAAGAAGCGTAGTGGTAGCCACAGCCGCGGACAATATGTTAACCGCCCGCGCCTCGAGGCGTTGGAGAAGCAGCTCGCAGCATGGGACGATGATGGAGGCGGGAGTGCATGATGAGAGCGGGGAAGGTTGCGGCCAGTGGTGGTGGTGGTCGCGTGACGATCTAGCGCACAGACCATGTCTTCGCCCCCCCCCCCCATCCCCCACGTCCCACACACCCATCCCATACCGCAGAACATGCCTCCACCTCCACTTTTGACGTCCACCTCACTCAAACTGCCACTCGTAGCGGCCGAGCGCCACTGTCACTGCACGACACAACCGTGCACTCTTTGCAGGTCGAAACGCGTGACCTTGATAACCGTGGGGCGCGTGGGGAAAGGATCCTCGCATGCCTCGCACTCGGCGCCCCTCGTCGCAACCCACAGCCTAGCGCGACGGGGCAGTCGCACCGTCACGACTGCACCATGCGGCACGCCACGTCCGCAGCCGTCACCTCGCACCACCCAGCACCCCAGTTCACCCCATCACCCGGTCACACCGCAGCTGGCAACGCGCACTAGCACCTTCCTCCATCCCCAACACCTCTGCACCTTCCTTCCCCACGGTCGCCGACGCGGCCCGCCAGAGCAGGATATAAACCCCTCCTCCCCCTCAACTCGTTCTTCACTCTCAACACTCTCTCATCTACTCTTCCTCACTCGCAACCAACTCTCACCCAACCAACCAACACCACCCCCAACAATGTCCGCCCCCACCGAGACCGTCCCCCCCACCACTGCCGAGGAGGTGCCCGCCGTCGTCGAGGAGACCAAGGCGTGCTGCTCCCAGGAGTCCGCCACCGAGACCCAGGCCGAGGCCCCCGCCACCCAGGCTGAGGAGAAGGTCGAGGCCAAGGAGCGTGAGTGCAGTCTTCCCCTCTTCCTCACTACCCACCGTCACCTTCCCCACAACCGAGCACTCTCCACCGCCCTTCTTTCACCTCACCTTCCCCTTCCCCTGATCCCCTGATCCCCTCCTACCCCTCCTCGTGCTGCTCCGCCAGCTTCGCCACATCGTCGTCAAGCTGACACCAGCCGAGGCCGCCGCCGAGACCGAGGAGAAGCCTGCCGAGGCCGCCGAGGAGAAGGCCGAGGAGAAGGCCGCCGAGGCCGAGCCCACCCCCGCCGAGGCGTAAACACCCCCACCAAGCGCGATGTCCAGCCCGTGCAGCGTAGAGTAGTATAGAATGTAAAAGTGGGCGAGCAGAGCGAGCACCGAGCACCGAGCACCGAGAGCCAGCACTAAGTTAGATAATCTAGCGGAGGGAAGGTGAACACGATGGTGGGTGGCTCGGAGGTTCTCGGGCAATGCTGGCTGGTTCGGGTCGTGAGGTGGCGCCAAAGAAGCATCGGAAGCAAGACACTGCAACACGCGGAACAGGCGTCGTGTCGTGTGCTGCGCAGCACATGGTGACTGCGTGACCATCAAGGTCCACAGATGTGCGGCTGCGCATGCAGGTGGCGTGTGCTGACAGCAATTATCTCGTGCGGAGTGCAGATGCTTGGTATGTGTCCTCCATTCCCCACCATCTTGACCTCACGTTGCCGAGGAAGCGTCGCCAGCGACCAGACTTAGGCATGCATGTCCTCAAACGTTGCACAATATCCACAGTGACGATCTTTGCCAGTGGTGGAACGGGGGGCAACGGAGGACGACGACCATCACCCATGTTTCGGCTGGCCCACCACTGCACCAGCCCACAGGGAGGCACAACTCACGCCAAACCACTGTCCCACACACTCGGTGTGCACGCAGCTGACACCCACGCCCCTCGCAACGGTTACTCCGTTTCGCACAACCTCGCACACCCGCGGTGCCAGTATTCTCACCTCCGCACTCCTACCATGTCGCCAGCTCAAGTCAGTATCCCGCCCGCTCCTGCCCAATGCCCGCCCAGCCTCCACCGCTAACCCCAGCCCCGCTGCCCCGTGCCCGCCCACCCCGTGCCCGCCTGCGACACCCTCTGCGACTCGGACTCGGACGAGGAGGACTGCAACGGCACCGCCAACCCGGAGGAGTAATGACATGGGCCGAGCCCGACTAGAAAAGAAAGAATATGGGTAGGCTATGGCGAGCACTGGCTATAACTGGCGCTCTAGCTCGACTGGTTCTGGCTGCCGTCCGAGCCTGGCGTAAGCGACTACTTCTTGCACTTCTTCCCGCGGCCCTCGCCGCGCTCCTTTCGCTCGGCGCGCTCGCGCCCGCGCCTGGCGTACAGCCGCACCAGGGGGTCCTCGGGCTCGCGCCCGCGGTTGGGGTACAGCCGCACCAGGGGATCCTGCTCCTCGCGCGGCGGATACCGCCACTCGAGCGTCCACTCCTCCTTGCCGTCCCTGCGGACGCAGCGCACCGTGTGCTCTGGCGCCGCGAAGCGCGGGCACTCACTCGGCGCAGGGTACTGCGCGGGGCTGTAGTACGCCGGCTGGGGCGCGTAGTACGCGGCCTGCGGGAGGGGCACGACCGAGGGCTGGCCGTACGGGCCCTGCGGCATCTGGATGACGTGGTTCGGCGTCGCGCTGTACGCG
The DNA here is from genome assembly GCA_023630115.1 of Cutaneotrichosporon sp. PK4640. Lineage (NCBI taxonomy): Eukaryota > Fungi > Basidiomycota > Tremellomycetes > Trichosporonales > Trichosporonaceae > Cutaneotrichosporon > Cutaneotrichosporon sp. PK4640. Next base: position 1,445 of record JAMALN010001087.1, on the reverse strand, counting down.
TACGCGTAGTTGGGCGCCGCGGTGTGGGGGTAGTACGGGTTCATGTTGAGTTGAGGGGGGCGACAATGTAGGTCGGGGCGAGTGTAGGTCGGGGTCGACAGTGTAAGTCGAGGCGGGGAGGTGGGGAGAGTTGGTCGGATGGGAGAGTTGGTGGGGATGAGGAGCTGGCGCCGTTCTTATGCCCGCCGGAGGGGGTGATGGGATCTCGCGAAGCCGACGGAGGGGTGCGAGGCGAAGCGAAGCGCGATGTGGTGAGACTCGAGGGGGGTGGGAAGGGAGTGGGACGGGGGTAGAGTGATGGCGAAGCCAGGAAGGAGGGTGGTGAGGCGTGAGGCGAGGCGTGGGGTGAGGCGGCGTGCGGGGGGTCCGCTCGTCGCGAGGCGGGGGTTCGGGGGCGCGAGGCAAAGGCGAGGGAGGGGGTGAAGCAATGATGGATCTGGAGCGTGATGAGGCTGATGGAGAGATGAAGTGGGGTGAGGGGCGGTGGCCTGATGAGGTGAGCTGTGAGCGGTGGGCGGTGAGCTGTGGGGGTGTTTGGATCGGCCCATGGCGCGCGGTCCGTGAGCAAGGACGATATGAGGAAAGGAGGGACGGCTGGAGGCGCCGGTATGTGTGCATGGGGTGTGAGCACCGGGAAGCCACGGCACGGCTGGCCTAGGCGCTGGCTGGCATGTCTGGGCATGTAGGCGGCATGGGTGAGCGACCGAGCGGCCGGCGGCGCGAGCGGCGGGAAAGCACAACCCGCTTCCAATGTGCTGCACTGGCCCCCGAACTGGCCGCCCGACCCAAGCTGCAGCGCTCGCTCCGTTTCACCCCCCGCCCGCACCGGCGTTTCAGGCGTGGGAGGGTCGCTGAGGTGAGCCTTTCGCACTGGCCCGGCTAGCTCGGGACCGCGCCGCACGGGGCGCCAGTCCACACACCTCCCCGTCTGATGTCCGTCAGTGTCAGCGCTTTGGCCGCCCGTTACCACCACCCTGCCTTTGCATGGCCGGTTCGATGCCATGCATGATGCCTAATGAATACACGGGCGCCGCGCCAAGCTTGCGCAGGTCGGTCCGACGAGCCTAGTGTTACACTGGCGGAGCCGCTTGGCTCGACGCCACATCCACGCACACCTACGCCTCGTCGTAGTCGTCGTCCTCGTCGTTCATCCAGTCCGCCAGGAGGTCGTGCACCGTGTCGAACGTGTAGAACGACACGGCCATCGACGGCACGATCTTGACAAAGTTGGGCACGAGGCCGCGGCTGCCGTCAGCGCCACTACAGGAGCAGCGGGCTACTCACTACATCCCCTTCCAGAAGCCCTCGGCGACCATCTCCTTGAGCGTCGCGATGGCGCCGAGGCCCTTCTCGCCGCCCAGGCCCGCGACCTGCATCTTGCGGCGCAGGACGTCGAACGGGTGCGTGAAGATGAGCGAGATGGCGCCCGCCAGGCCGCCGCACAG
>JAMALN010001086.1:0-11839 GCA_023630115.1 Cutaneotrichosporon sp. PK4640 | reverse complement strand
TTCTCGCCAGCGTTGGTGATCTGGATGAACATGGGGTTGGGCTCGCCGTTGGTGACGACTGGGGGTCAGCGCGCGCATGTGAGTCGGGATGGGCATGTCGACGAGAGCGTGTGATGGCGACCATGTACTGCTCATGTCTCGAGGTCATGTTGTCACGACTTCTCGTCACGCTTATCGCGATCGACATGCCACGTCCCGGGGAGACTCACGACCGAAGGGGTTGGAGTCGGGGAACGACGCCTGCGCGGCGACCGCGTCGATAACGTTGGCAGCTGGTGTGAGCGAGGCGCGCGGGAGAAACGAACCCATTGTTTGAATGAGAGTGGATGGACTGGAGACGACTTCGAGGATCGAGGATGGACGAGGATGGATGCGTTTGGATGCCGGTGTCGTGTCGTGTGGTCCAGGTCCAGGTCCCCCACGTGGGCACACGGCCCTCTGATTACCCAAAGGGGAAATTCGGCCGTTCACCGGTGGCCGCCGCAAGCTGCCCAGGGTGGCACCCGCGCGGGATTGATTATTTCTCAGCCGCTATCCCACGACTGATGGTGGCGGACCATCACCTAGCCGAGAACGCCACAACGGCTGTGCAAGAAAGAATAGAGTGTGTATTGCTCATGTTGATGTTTATCGAGTGCCGAGTGGAGAGAGAGGTGCAGTTGGAGTGTGCCTTTCACCCTGGCAACGGGGCGACAAACGGAGCGGTCTGGGATACCCCTGCTGTTCCGATGTGACAACAAATCTTGTAATCCCCCAATCCGATCGAAATAGAATTTTTCTAATTGCTGGTTATTCAGGGCCAGCACTCCCGCTTTGACCTCGCCCGACAGTCCGCCCTCGCTACAGTGTGCGACCCTCGCTCCCCCTGCGACACCCAACGATCCATCTCTCGTCGTCGTCGTCTCTTCCTCTCTCTTCACTACTCACAACCTTTCACACTCACATCCCTCCTTCTCCTCCTCCGTCTTCTTCAACGGAACAGCGCGCGCCCCGCGCCGCTGCAACCCCCCTCCCCGCCAGCATGACCTCTCCGTCCAACTCGGAGGCGCTCGGCCTCTCCCTCCCCAGCCGCCGCAATGTGACCGTCACCCGCCGCCTCAGCGTCCACTCGGACGAGGACGACGATGCCGTCGCCCCCCTCTCGAGAAACTCGCTCGAGGGCACGCGCCGATACGTACGTCGATCTCTTCTCCCCTGTTTCACCTGCTCCCACCTGCTCCCATCCCGTCACGTCCTCTTAAGAGTGAGCCTTGGGCTCTGCTGACACCCAGTACAACATCGACGGCGGACTCGGCGGCGGCGCGTCCCCAGCCCGCGCCCGCAAGATTAGCAGCACCACCTCTCCCAGACCCCTCTCCAACACTCCCTCCGAGGCGTCTGTCGGCGCGGCGCTGCGCTCGCCCACGCGCGGCGGCGCCGTCCCCCTCCCGACCCCGCGCGGGTTCCTCGCGCCGCAGAAGCCCGCCGCCGCTCGCCGCCTGGAGCAGCGCGAGCGCAACACGAGCGTCAGCACCACGGGGCGCGCCAGCACCGACGTGCGCCCCAGCGCAGACTACAGACCATCGGTCGACACATTCCGGCGGCCCTCCCCCCGCCCATCTGCCGACTTCCGGCCTTCTTTCGACGCGTCGATCGGCCCCCCGACCGGCGGCGCCGCGACCCCCAACATGAGCGAGTACAGCCACGACTCGCGGGCCACCGGCGTCACCGGCGCGAGCTTCCACACCGCCGCGTCGGGCATGTCCGGTGCCACTTTCCACACCGCGGCCACCGCCGGCTCGCCCCAGGTGCCGTTCACGAGCAGCTTCGGGCCACCCAGCATATCGCGGGGACCGTCGCCCGCACCGGGGCCCCTGTCCGCCCAACAGCCCCAGTTCGGCAACCAGCTGCAGCGCGGCTCGCGCCCGCAAACGGCGCCTAGAGCCGAGCGGGAAGTACCGACCTTTGGCACCGGGGCTGCCTCCGCCAACCGCCCATCAACGGCCAACGTCGCCAGCATTCAGTCTGGCACCGAGACGCCCCGCCGACAGCCCACCTTCACCATCGCCCGCGACACGGAGACGGAGACGATACCCGAGCCGCCAAGCGCGTCGCACCCCCAGCCTCTACCCGGTACACCGTCGCGTCCATCGGGCACGGACAGCGGGCACGGCGAGGGCGTGTGGGACCGGCAGACGGACGCGTCGTCCCCGAGCCGCGGGCACGGTGCGAGCCTGCACCACGACCTGTCGAGCGACTACTTAGTCGACACGCTCGGCGTCATGGGCGAGAAGCGGCTGAGCCAGCGGAGAGCGTCCCCGGCCAAGGGCTCCAAGAGCCCGAGCCTCGTGCAGCAGGCGATGGTGGAGACGAACCAGCGGAGGTACACCGAGTTTGAGAACAAGAACTCGACCTTCTTCTGCAGCGGGCGCCTCATGACTGGCGGCGACACGCCGCTCTCCTTCATCCTCTCGATCATCCTCCTCCTCGGCGTGAGCGGGCTGTGGGTCGGCACGACCGGCGTGTGGCTGTGGCAGAACGCGCACGAGTACGGTATGGCGCGCGGCGCCGGCATCGCCATCACCGTCGTCTTCGTCTACCTCTTCGGGCTGACGACGTCGAGCATGGCCGCCGCGTCGTTCCGCGAGCCCGGCATCCTCCCCCGCGACCTCGACACGGACCCGCCCTACACCCCCGTCGACATATACTGGGAGGCGAACCCGCGCGAGATCCTCGTCGGCAAGGACGGCAAGGACAAGGTCCAGTGCAAGTACTGCGAGACGTGCAAGAGCTACCGGCCGCCGCGCTGCTCCCACTGCCGCCTGTGCGGCAACTGCGTCGAAGGCATCGACCACCACTGCGCGTACCTGCACGGCTGCGTCGGCCGGCGCAACTACTTTGCCTTCCTCGTGTTCGTCATCTCCACCGCTGTCAGCGACATATACGTCGTCGTCTTCTCCGCCCTCCACTTCTCCATGCTGTGCGCCCACGACGGCATCTCCTTCAAGCAGGCGCTCGAGGAGAGCCCCGGCGCCGCCGTTTCCTTCGGGCTGGGCATCCTCACCCTCGCCCCCGTCCTCTTCCTCCTCTGGTACCACATCCGCCTCCTCCTCTACAACCTCACGACGATCGAGCAGATCCGCGCGTCCGCCTCGTCCAACCTCTTCAGAGCGACGCAGCGCCCCTACAACCCCTTCGCGGCGCCGACACGCGTGCAGAACATTATCCGCGCGTCCATCGGCCGCCCACAGGTCCCATCGTGGATCAACGCCGCAGGCTTTGTCGTCCAGGACAACCGCCGCGTCAACCCCGCCTTAACCACGCCCGAAAAGTACCTCGAGCTTGTGTAGGCTGTATTCGTTACTTGTACCATCCACCGTCATTATTGGGTTACATGCATCTTTGTTTACTCGGGCTGTGTGGTGTGCGGGGTGGGCGCTCGGTTCGCACGGTGGAGCGGCTGACGTACAATATCTGCATGCTTCTTGCTTCTCTTCTGTTTCTAACGACTTCTACTGCGGGCATTGGAGTGCGCAGCATCTGATACAAGGACGAAGCAGGGCGCTGCGGCGGCTCCAGCTACTTCCCAAGCCGCTCCGCCATACCCGAGATCATGTCCGTGAGCTCCTGCGCCTCCTTGCGCGCAAGCTCGCCGTCCTTCTCGATCGTAATGGCTTCCGTGAGGGCGGGGAACTGGGGTCAGCCTCGCTCCACCTTCTCCACCCCTCTTCAGAACATACCGTCGTCGCGCCGTATCCAAGCCACTTGCCCGGCGCCGTCCCCTTGTGCTTGTACCACTCGCGGTCCGTGATCCCCTCCTCCGAGATGAACCCCTTCTCAAAGTCGCGCAGCTTGAGGTTCACCGCGCGGATCTCCTCCAGGATCTTCTTGACCTCCTTCCTGCCGCCGCACCACGCGCTCCGCGGCAGCGCCTTCTTCAGGCGCCTGAGCAGGTCCGCGCGCTCGGCGTCGAGCTTGCTACTCGCCTTCTGCAGCCGCTCGATCGCGTCGCCCAGCGGGCCCAGGTCCACGCCGCCCTCCAGCCCCGCCACCTTGTCCTTGTAGTACACGAGGTCGCGGGCGTACTGCGTCGTGTTGAGCGGGAGGATGAGCGCGTCCGCCAGCCGCAGGAGGACGAGCCCGATGATCTTGGAGCCCTCGGCGTGCCGCGCGAACGTCGGGTCGCCGTACTTGCGCATCCAGGTATGCGAGTCGTACACGCTGTGGTAGTGGTACACGGGGTCCTTGGGGCCGCCCTTGAAGCTGAAGTCGGTCGAGGCGACGCCGTAGCGCTGCAGGAAGGCGGTGTAGTCCGAGCCCGAGCCGAGGGGCCGGATCCCGCTCCCCTTGTCCTCGGCGGCGTCAAACGCGTCAGCGTGCACGGACGCCGCGCCCCACGCGCCGCCGTCGATCCGCGCGTCCCAGACACTACGGCCGTCCGGCTTGGTGATCTGCTCCGCCGCCCCGCGGAGGAGGAGGGCGAGGGACGGGCTCGCCGCGCCGCCAAAGTTGCTCCCGGACGCCGACGAGTCAAAGTTGAGGTACGCGACCGCATTGCCCTGCAGCCAGTCGCCAAAGTCCTCGGCCCACTCGGTGCTCCCGATGAGCCCGTACTCCTCGGCATCCCACGACGCGAGGATGATGCTCCGCATCGGCCGCCAGCCCTTTTTGAGCAGCTTGCCGAGCCCGCGCACCATGTCGTACTGGCTCGCGGTGCCCGAGTTGGGGTCTGCGCCGCCGAGGACCCACGCGTCGCGGTGGTTGCCCATGATCACGACCTCGTCCTTGACGTGGCCGGGGATGTAGGCCATCGTGTTCCAGATGGGCATGACGCGGCGGTTGACCTCGTTCACGAGGTGGAGCTCGAGCTCCGAGGGGCCGGTCCAGTACCCGACGCCCCAGTGGGTCAGGCCGCCTCCGAACGCGTCGCCCAGGTCTGAGGCGGGGATGCCACGTCCCTTGAGCGCGTTCAGAATGGGGATCACGTCCTCGTACGACATGGGGAGGGAGGGGATCGAGGGGAAGTTGCCGCCCTCGTCGCGTGTCGCGTTCTTGTACGCCGGCTTGCCCGGGGTCGTGGGGTCACCAGGGTACTTGGAGAGGAACTGGACCGAGCCGCGCTGCACGCTCGATTGCTGATGTCAGCTTGACTAGAAGGCACCAGAGCTGCTCACAACGCGCGCGGGACCCTCGGGATACTGCTTGTGCCCGTTCCACTCGGTGATCTCGCCGTCATCTCCGGGATCCGTAAAGATGATGCAGCCGACCGCACCCGCCTCCTGCGCAGCCTTGACCTTGAGCCCACGGAAGTTGCCGCCGTACTTGACGACCGCAATCTTGCCGGTGAAGTCGACACCCTTGGACTGGAGGAGGTCAAAGTCATCCTTGCGTCCATAGCCGGCGTAGATGTACTGGGCAGTGACGTCGCCAGAAACCGAGAGGCCGTGGAAGACGCGCACCTCGTCGGCGAGCTCGGACCCCGGGTCGCCGTCCAGCTTCGCCTCGCGGAGCTTGGCATGCACAGGCGGATCGGAGAGGAGCGTGACGGCGGCATGGACGGGCGTGTTCATGACGGGATAGTAGGTGTCGATCCACACATACGGGTGTGTGGCCTTGTGCGAGTCGCGCACGCGCGACTGGCTTCCCCCCGACCCGGCCTCGAACACGTTCTCATCGTACCAGCTCGCCTTGAGACCCAGCTCGCGCTCCCAGTCGCCCTTGACCATCTGCGCGGTCACCAGGTCCCACCCGCTCCCTCCCGGATGCGCATGGGCCGTGTACCGCTCCGACGCGGCGGCGCACGAGTCGTTGGTCGGCACGGTGAGGTAGATCTCCTCTGCCTTGTGCGGCGGGATCCACTTGGGCTTCTTGTGGCCGTGGCTGCTCAAGCCGTGGCTGCCCTTGCAGCCAACTAGGCCGAAGCCCTTGCTCGCCATGCCATCGACGTAGGCCTGCACGAGCTGCTCCTCAGGCGTGAGAGGAGCAGCTTCGTGACGCGGGTAGGCGAGATAGGCCGCGCACCCCAGTGCAGCAAGGATGGCCAGCCGGACGCCAAGCGGCGTACGACGCGCCGGGCGCGCCGTAGACGGGGCGGGGAGGTCGGGGTCCTTGGTGTCGAGCGGGTGGTACTCTTTCATTGCGAGTGGGCAATGGTGAGGTGATGAATAGCGACCGCATGGTAGCTGGCTGCATGTGTACGCGCTTCGGGTTTCCCCGCCGACGTCATCATTCCTGATACCCCCGGTGACGATTTCAAGAGACACTAGTACCCGAGTCTTAACCATCTCTGTAATACACTGCATGCTCAACATCTACTCGTCCTCGAGACCCCAGAACGAGCCCTTCAACCCAACGCTGCGGAAGTACGACTTGGCCTGCGCCGGCTCGCGGCGCTTGTACCCCCGCTCCAGCCGGCCCTTGTACCAGTCCTTGGCAAAGTGCCACAGCGTGTCGGTGGACATGACATACCCCTTCTTCTGCCCGGTCTTCTCGAGCCACGAGTCGAGGCAGGGCTCCGAGCAGAAGAGGTTCTGGTGTCCGCAGGTATGCACGACGTCGTCCCACGCATGCGCCATCGGCACGAGGAAGTGCGCGACTGCCTCGTTCCCTGGCGTCGGCGTGGGCGGCTGGTCGGAGCCCACGTCCATCGCGATCGGCTTCGTGCACCCGGGGCAGCGGGTCGCGACGAGCACCGGCGCCTGGTCGGGGAGGAGGTGGGGGAGCGCGAACGAGTCCCAGCAGCACCCGCCCCACCAGAGAACGGAGCGGCCCATGACGCTGAAGCCGAGGGGGACGGAGGCGAAGGGGTGTGCCATGACGACGGCGCCGGCGTCCGTGTCGGCGCTGTCGGCGTCGCTCTTGTACGCCTCGAGGGAGGGGGCGGAGAGGACGATGTCGCGCGAGCCGTGGAGGGCGGCGAAGCCGGCGCGGACGGTGGAGGGCGAGAGGCCGGTCGCGCGCGCGGTCTCGGGTATGGTGGGCGCGCGGCCCGTGGTCGCGAAGCCGTTGTAGATGGCGACGCGGATGGTCTCGGTGTCGTCTGGGGAGGGCATGGTTTGTCGGCGGTGGGTTGGTGGGCAATGGGGAGGGTGAGTGCTGGTGTCTGACTCGAGTGATCTGGCGACGGACTCGAGTGATCAAGTGGTTGGCTGCCATGCCGGGCCGGCCGGATAACCGGGAAATGATCGGAAGCTGATCGGCAGCCGATATCAGCTCTCTCACGGGTGGATGGTCGTCTAGTTTCCCACGGTGACTGAGGTTGCCACGCGAGTCAGGTGGCGTTTGTTGGATGCAAGCCAAGAACAGCTTGTCTTTGTTCTCTCAGTCTTGTCCCATCACCATCCCACCACAGAACTCTCTCGCCACCATGCACCCTCACCCTCCTGTGCCCTTTGTCAAACACCACCGCGAGGTTGCAAGTGGTCCGAGCCCCCATTCGGTTGGCAGCCGATTCGCCTTTTGACTGTTGGATACCTGCCAACGACCCACGATATGAAACAGGACATGACACCGTGCATCGCATTACCCTAGAGGTACTCTGCGCCCATTCCACGCTCGGACCTCTTCTCTTGACTCCTTTCTCTCTCTCCCCCCTCTGGCCTCTGCACTCTCCACCCACACCCCTCTCCAACCGCAGCGCCAGTACGCCAGCTCTGCGCCACAGCCCTTACTGCCCCCCTCTACCCACTCCCTCCTTCCTCACCCATTCCCCGACCGCCCCGTCCCCCCCTGGGCGCCCCATGCCGCCGTATCGGTTCAACTCGCCGCCACAGATCACAGCGGGTCGATCCTGGAGTGTTCTGGACGACCTGGAGGGCGCCTATCCTTTTGTCCTTGCAGAGCGGCTGCGGAGGCTGGCCACTGGGGGTGGGGGTGCTTTGTTGCGGCGCACGGGCCGCCGAGGGGCCGGCGCGCACGGTGGACCGGTGGCTTTGTCGGTCGAGAGCAGACGAGCCAGAGGGGCTAGAGGATCAGAGGAGGGAGGTGGGAGGGTCGAGGTTGTGCACGGTGGCAAGGGGGATGACAGGGGGCGTCGAGGAGAGGCTGGATGGAAAGAATCGAGCACCCGGCACAGCACACAGGCTCAAAGGGGGAGTTTGTTCTGGAGGAGCCTGGTGCATCGTGCGTGGTGCTGCTGGTGTGCGGGCGCTGCTGTCGAGCGTCCGAGCGTTGGGGGAGTGGGAGGAGGTCGGTGCCGCAGTGCTGCCGCACGCCCGCGCGCCCCGCTGACACGTCTTGATCTGTCCTCGCTCATGTCGTCCCATCACTGCCCGACGCGCCCAAACGCCCCTCCCTCACAGCCGCTCAGCCGCCCAACGCCCCCCCTTTGACCAGGAGAGAGAACCCTTCGCTGCTGCCTCGTCGGAGGTGGGTATCGTATCGCTTCTCATCCACTGGCGTTTCCAACTTTTGTGTTGCTTCCACACATCTCTCAACTCGTCTTCCGTCCCAAGTACACTCTTGCTCCAACCTCCCAACACCCCCCCACAGCGACTCCACCCAACCCACTCTCCCTTCCACTCCTCTCCTTGCTCTCTCCTTCTCTTTAACCTTCCAGCCCTTCACCCCGGCACCCGCGCCATACACTGGCCTCTCATCCAGCCCTCTCTGGCCGCGCGAGCACCTTAGCACAACGCAGCAGATCCGCCCACCCATCCACAATCCAGGGACCTTTGGCCTCTGGATCCCAGTTCGCGACGCCTCTTTCCCTCTTACCGACCTTTTGGACTTGGGTCCAACCGCCCAGCCGCCGCGCCCGGTCCACGCCTCCTCGACCTCGACACTTGCTGTCCTGAGCCGCTACAGTCACCCATCAAGGTCCTGTCCTCGTCAAGGGTTTCCCCGCGCTCGCCGAGACTAAAACGTTTGACCCCTACCTATAAGCACTGGCCCCCCGAGCCCGTCCATCCCTCGACCACCTGCGCTTTCATCCGGTCCAGTAGTTGTACAGTGCAGCACCTCTTCTCGAAGACGACGACATGGGCTGCACACAATCACACGAGGACTCCGAGGCCAAGGCTCGTAAGTGAAAGCGCGGGCTGGTAGTCGAGACGCGATGGAGACGGGCGCAGGCGCAGCTGGGCGCGAAAGGAGGCCCGACTGGGGTCGGGGATGGGCGGCGGCGGGCAAAGCCGCCACCCAGAGAGTGTTTCGTGCTGCGGTGCCGTGCCTGCGAGCAGTGGAGTCGGTCAACGGACGCTGACAGTCGCGCAGGCAATGCCGAGATTGAGGAGCAGCTCAAGCGCGACCGCCAGAACATGGCGCGCGAGATCAAGATGCTGCTGCTCGGTAAGCAACGCCACGGTGGCGGTGGTCTAACCTGCAGGTGCCGGAGAGTCGGGCAAGTCGACAGTACTGAAGCAGATGCGACTTATCTACAACAAGTGAGCGCCCTGCGAACGAACGGGTGGCTGATGACAGGCCATACGACGCCGAGGAGCGGGACAGCTATCGCGAGATTGTGTACTCGAACACGGTGCAGAGCATGCGAGTGCTCCTGGAGGGTGTCGTTGCCATGGGCCTCGACATTTCCAGCGCCAACCAGGCGCACTACAACCTCATCTTGGCGGCACCCGCACTCATCGAGGGCGACCGCTTCCCGCCAACCCTTGCGAATGCCATCAAGGGGCTGTGGCAGGACGAGGGTGTGCGCGAGGCCTTTTCGCGCCGCAACGAGCTGCAGCTCAACGACTCGGCACCCTAGTGAGTTTGGCTGCGTGGGGGTGGCTGTGGCGCGAGCGTGTTTGGGCGGTGTGTGGTGGAAGGCTGGTTTGGCGAGGGCCAGTGGCGGCCCGAGCGCTGCCACAATGCCCGAGCGGGGTATGGACGCGTCGGCCGCGCGCACCGCGGCGCCACATGTCACGACTCAATTGTCACCAGTGCGCGATCGATCTCTGACCCCCAGCTACTTTGACGCGATTACGCGTCTCGCCAACCCGGCCTACGTGCCGACGGACCAGGACATTCTGCGCGCGCGTGTCAAGACGACGGGTATCACCGAGACGCACTTCCAGATCGGCGAGCTCAAGTACAAGCTCTTCGATGTCGGCGGCCAGCGGTCCGAGCGCCGCAAGTGGCTCGGCGTGTTCGAGAACGTGACGGCGCTCGTCTTCCTCATCGCCATCAGCGAGTACGACCAGATGCTCTACGAGGACGAGACGGTCAACCGCATGACCGAGGCCATGACGCTGTTCGAGAGCGTCGCCAACAGCCGATGGTTCATCAAGACGTCCATCATCCTCTTCCTCAACAAGATTGACCTGTTCCGCGCCAAGCTCCCCCACTCGCCCCTCGCACACACCTTCCCCGAGTACAAGGGCGGCGCAAACTACGATGCTGCATGTGCCTTCCTCCTCGAAAAGTTTGTCGCCCTCAACCAGAACCCGTCCAAGTCGATCTACGCTGTGAGTTATTGCGCAAGAAGGTAACTGACCGCAGCACTACACCGACGCCACAGACACGCGCGCGCTCGCGTTCGTCGTCTCGGCCGTCCACGACGTCATTATCCAGGTCAACCTGCGCGAGTGTGGTCTTCTCTAGTTTTGGGCGAATGCCGCGCTTGCTGCTGCATACCCGCATCTCCATAATCTGCTGTACCCTACATCCGTGTCTATGTAAGAAGGCATGCATTTTCTGCCTCCTAGCGTCAAGCGATACGCGCTGCGCCGGCCCGTGTAGCTGCACACGTACGTCCACACACCACACGATGCAGCTGCGACGTCCGCTGCGTGAGATATGAAACGGGCGTGGGACGTGTGTTGTGCCACCCGGCTCAAGCCACTTGGCCGAAATGAATGACGCGGTTGATCGCGGTGGAGGCGAATCTCTATCGCAACATCCATCTCATCACCACCATCCGGCCATGGACCTCCCCCTCCGCCTCGAGGTGTAAGCCCCACCCCGTCCCCGCTGACCCCAGCAAGCGCCTCACGCCCGCGCCCCTCCTCCCCTCGCGCGACGCGGAGATCCACCTCTCCCCCACCTCAAACTACCCCGCCCCGCACGGCACCGCCCTGCTAGGCGAGACGCTCCGCGTCTCCGTCTCCCTCCGCAACGTCACGGGCGTGCCCTTCCCTTCCTCTCCGCGCCTGTCTCCTTCGCCGCGCCTCTCCTCTCCGCCCCCCACGCTCTCCGGCCAGCGCTCGCGCGCCTCCTCCTCCGCCCAGCGCCCCCCCTCCGGCGGGCGGGAGCGCTCGGACACCCTCTCCGCCCTGCCCGGTGCCGACGTGCGCGGCGTCAAGATGATGCTCGAGGTGCAGTCGCCGAACGCGCGCACCCGGCTGGGGGAGGCCGTGCACGGCGGCCGGGCGGAGGGGACGGACCCCGCGACGGCGGAGAACAGGCCGTGGGACGAGCTGCCGCGCCTCAAGGCCGGCGAGGGGGCGGACCTGGATGTCGAGCACGACGTCGTCGAGCTCGGCGCGCACATCCTCATCGCTAGTGTGGCGTGGGAGACCGAGGACGGGCGGCGGACGTTCCAGCGCTTCCTCAAGTTCAACGTGGGTACCACTTACACCCACCGAGCTATGCACTTCGGACCGTAGCTGACCCCAGGTTACGGCCCCGCTCGCGATCAAGACCCGCGTGCACCTCCCCGCGAACGCGAACACGGCGCTCGACGCCGCAAGACGCGGCGCAGTCTACCTCGAGGTCCTGATGCAGAACGTCTCGCCCTCAGCCATGGAGTTCCGCTCCGTCGTGCTCCAGCCCACGCCGGGGCTCGAAGCGCGCGCCCTGGGAAATACAAGCGCAGAGCACGCAGAGGACGCAGACTCCTCCCCCCCGGCCCCGCCGACGCCCGACGAGCCCCTCCTCTCCGGCGACACGACGCAGCGCCTCTTCGTCCTCACCCCCGCCGACG
>JAMALN010001085.1:0-17266 GCA_023630115.1 Cutaneotrichosporon sp. PK4640 | reverse complement strand
CGGCCCGAGCCCTTGGGGGCGACGAGGATGACGTCGACGTCCGAGGGGGGGACGACCTTGGTGTCCTCCTTGTAGACGACCGAGAAGCCGTGGGCGAAGTAGAGGGTCTTGCCCTTGGTGATGAGGGGGGCGATCTCGGGCCAGGTCGACGACTGGGCGGCGTCCGAGAGGAGGTTCATGATGATGGTGCCCTTGTTGATGGCCTCGGGGATGTCGAAGAGAGTCTCTCCGGGAACCCAGCCGTCCTCCATGGCCTGCTTCCACGACTCGCCGCCCTTGCGGACACCGACAATGACCTTGAGGCCGTTGTCACGAGCGTTGAGCGACTGGCCGTGGCCCTGCGAGCCGTAGCCGATCATGGCGAGGGTGTCGTTCTTGAAGTAGTCCTGGAGCTTCTCGAGGGGCCAGTCGGCGCGCTCGTAGACGGTCTCCTTGGTGCCGGCAAAGTCAAGGGTCTTGACACCGCGGGTGGCCTGTGGGGTCAGCGAAGCTCATGTAAGGCAAGGGGGCAGGCGGGGGCGAGGGCTATGTGGCTGCGATAAGATAGCAGAGGCACAATTCGTGTCGCTACCTGCCCATCACAGCACACACAGCCCTCGGCCCAGCTCGACCCCGGTGACGCCGGTGACTCACGCCAATGCGCGACGCCATGGCGCCGGCGGCCTTGGGGGCGACCGCGCGGGCGGCGAGCGAGTAGGAGCGCGCGGCGCGGGGGGTGGTGCGGAGGGCGGCGCGGAGAGCAGAGCTGCGGGCGAAGGACATGATGAGCGGAGTAGTGTAGTGGGGAGAAAAGAGTGGGCGCGGTTAGGAGTCCTTTTTCTACCAAGAGCGATCGACAGACTCTCCCGGTACACTCTTCCGGCTACTTACCGTGCAACCAATCATTTCACTCTGCGGATAAAACCAGGCCCATATTGCCACCGCTCCGACCGGGCCCGAATTGCCGAAACGCCGTTTGGGTGAGGGTTGTGTGATCACGTCTTTTGCGCAAGGAGAGGAGGAGCAGATGAGCGGCCGGGATGGTAAACGGGTGAGTGAGTCAGAGTGTCAGAGAGTGCCACACTCGAGGCATCCAGTCGCGAGCTCTTCCACAAAGCTGGCCCGCGCGGGCGAGTAGACACGGACGTCCACCTCAGCCGCGTCATTTTTATGCTGCAATCCTTATCGCCCTCACTGCCCCATGCGGGTTTTGCGGGGCACAGATCAGGTGGTGATCAACGTGTTCCTGCAGTTCCGCACGATCCGCACATGTTCCTCGCCGTGCCCCGCACTCACCACACCCACCGTACCCACCGTAGACCGCGTAGACTCACCGTGGCGTCCCTCCTCGCCCCCGGAGGTTAGGCCTTGATCCGGCCTCATGCCACTTTATCCGAGCCCCCCGTATCCACGCGACTGCCATGTGACTAACCCCGGCAATCGCGGCCGCAATGTCGAGTGACGTTCCATGCCATTCCCGCCAGCAGCACTCGAACAACCACATCATCCACCATGGCAGAGGACAAGACTATCAAGGGCCTCGGCGCCCCACCCAAGACCCACGACGGGAGCGCCTTCCGCATCGCCATCGTGCACGCCCGCTGGAACGACGAGGTCATCAAGGCCCTCGTCCAGGGCGCCGTGGACAAGCTCAAGGCCCTCGGCGTCAAGGACGAGAACATTGTCATCAAGACCGTGCCCGGGAGCTACGAGCTGCCCTTTGCGTGCAAGAAGTGGGTACTGCTGTGTCAGTGGGCACGGGGACGGGGACTGTCGGCAGCGGCCGGGTGGGGCTATGGGGTGGAGGGCGAGCGACGGGTGGATGGAGTTGGGCCAGTTGGGGGCATTGGGGGCGGTGGTGCGGGGGACGCGGTGGGGAGCAGAAGGGGAGGAGCGGGGGAAGGGGGAGGGGACATGGGTGGACACCGCGCTCACTGAATGCCGACACTGACCGCAGGCTCATCGAGGGCGGCAAGGCGCAGGCGTCCAAGGCCGAGCCCAGCCTCATCTCCACCACCAACCTCCTCTCGCTCGTGGACGACGAGCGCTCGGCCACGCCCACGGGCGAGAAGGCCAAGGCGGCCAGCGCTGCCGCGCGCGAGTTTGACGCGGTGATTGCCATCGGCGTGCTCATCAAGGGCTCGACGATGCACTTTGAGTACATCTGTGACGCGACGACGCACGGCCTCATGCGCGTCCAGCTCGACACGGGGACGCCCGTCGTGTTTGGCGTCCTCACCGCGCTCACCGACGACCAGGCGCTCGAGCGTGCCGGCATTGGACGCAAGGGGACCAAGGGCCACAGTGAGTCGGCGTGGGGGTGTGGGACGATGGGAGCGAGGGGCTGGATGCTGGGAGCTGGGGGCCTGGCGATGGGAGTGGGAGAAAGCTACTGCACGACGTACACCAAGCTGACACCAGATCACGGCGAGGACTGGGGCCTTGCGGCCGTCGAGCTCGCCGCCGAGGCCGCGCAGTGGGGCCAGGGCAACATCTAGGACATCGCACCGTACTAGGGTAGAATATGCAGCAGTATCGCATCAACTATAACCTCTATGCGCGCTTGACCTCGCTCCGGAACTCGCTCACCGACACGGGGATGCCGGCGCCCTCGTCGTAGTCGTCCCACCGGTCCTCGCCCTCGTCGAGGTCGACCTCAAACTTGGCCCCGCTGTCCTCGCCGACGGCCTTCCACACCCCGCGGAAGTGGAACTTGGTCACCTCGAGCCCGCGGCAGTCGAGGGCGACAAAGGGCGCGAGCTGCCCGTTCTCGGCAGTGTACGGGAGCGGCGCGACGCTCTTGGACGACGCCGAGGGCGGCGCGAACGAGCAGCTCTGCTCGCGCTGGTGTCAGCTGCTCCCGGTCAAAGATAGCTGGCCTCCCTCTCAGTTCGTGCTACCCACCTTGCAGTTGCCGCAGCGCCAGACAAAGTTGGCGCTCCCGCGGCTGCCGCTCAGCTCGTGCTCCTCCGTCTGGTTAAACGACACCGCCTTGGGGTGCTCCTCGCGGCACGACGTGCAGGTGACCTGATGTCAGCTTGAATGGCAGAGGATCACAGCTGAATGGGAGAAGGAGAGGAAGGTGGGGAGGCAGTACGCTGCGAGGAGTGAGGGGTGATATGATGCCCTATCAACCACGCTGCAGGCTGCTGCCTCCAAGCCGGAGAGTAGGGGGCGGAGGAAGGCACACCCACATTGAAGAAGAACTCGTAGCCGTCCTCGGGCACGACGTCCGTCACGCCCTCGCGCTCCATCCCGATCTGGACGAGGAGTTTCTGCTGTCAGCTGTCGACCGACGCGAGCTAGCTAACATACGACCATGGTTGCTTGTGATGAGTGGAAGATGGAGATGATGTGTTGTCAAGATGCACGGCCGTGATCATTTCGTCAGTGCGAGCGGAGATGTCCGCCTCTCTCCGCCTCCACCCAACTTTCCGCAACCCCACTCTGTCCCGCTTGAGATGAGCACAGCGCATGTGCTCTGGCGCGCTCCTCGCTCTCCTCCCGGTGCTTGCTGAGCCGCCCGCGACACCCACGTGCGCTAGAATGAGGATGCATGGTTCGTGTGACGGCATGGGGTGGTGGTACAATGATTGGTTTGGTTCTCGACTACTGCTCCGGGACATCGCGGCGTTGCGGACGGAGCGGGGCCCGCCGGCCGGCGACAATGGCGGCCTGCTCGATCGTCCACACGACAGCCTTGATCCAGTTGAAGAGCTCGCGGACGGCCTCGTCCATCCTCTCCGGGTCGTCAGCAAGGCGGCGGCGCGGCGCCTCCCCGCCATGTGGGTCTCTCCTCTCGTCCCTCCTCTCCTCGTCTGCCCTCTCGCCAGGCCCGCCTACCCTCTCGCCCGCGCTCCGCTCCGTTCGCTCCCCGCCCTCTACCAGCTGCTGCTTCGCCGCCGCGACCTCGGCCGCCTGCGCGTGTCCCCGCGCCAAGATGGCCCGCGCCTCCGGCGAGTGGAGGTATGGCTGGCGCTCGAACAGCGCCATCGCCTGCTCGGGGGTGAGGTTTGCGGGCCGCCCGTCGGGGCCCAGTACCAGCGCCTCGAATCCCCGCTCGGGCTCGTAGTACTCATCGTGGTGGTGGTGCTCGTCATACTCTTCGCAGTCGCACTCGCCCGGCTCGTGGTCGCACTCGACATAGCTGTGGTCGTGCGAACAGCACTCGCAGCACTCGTCCTCCGTGTCGTAGTAGTAGTAGTCGTCCGAGCCCGAGTGCGCCGAGCCGGGGTACTCGTGCGTGTGGCTGGTGTCAGCTCAACCTTGAACATCACATACCCGTTCCGGCCGCAGGTGCACTCTGCGAGCTCGTCCTCGACGGTCGCCGAGGCCACCTCCTTGCCCTTCGCGGTCGGGAGGGGTGGGGGCGCCTGTGCGGGCGCGGGGCCCGCCATGCCGTCCCGGAACCCCCTGAGCTCCTTCTGCATGCGCATAAGCTTGGCCTTTTCGCGGTCGAGCGTGAGCTTCGCCTCAAAGAGGGCGGCGAGGCTCTGCGGGAGGTCGATACACGGCCCCTGGCCCTGGAAGCCAGCATCTGAGACGCCGGCGGCCGCGCCCGCGATCGCGCTGAGCTGGCTCGGCGAGAGGGCGGGCAGCTGGCGCAGCTGGTTGAGCTGGTTGAGCGCGCTCGTCGACCAGCTCTGGAACGCCGAGGGGAAGCCGGGGTCCGAGGGGTCCAGCGTCGAGGGAGGGGGGAAGAGGCCCGCGGCGGGGTCAAAGGCCGGCGCCTGCGCGGCGGGGACGGGCGCGGCGCGGCGGTTCGGCTTGGGTGGCGGCCGCTTGTTTGTGCGTGGCTTGGAGCGGCCCATGGTGGAGTGGCGGGTCGGTGGGGGAGGGAGGGGTGTGTGGGTGTGATGAATCGCGCGGCGGCAGGCGGCGGCGGGCGAGTGACGAGAACGGACTGCGGGCGAGAGACAGGTCACGGACAAACGATGCTGAGAACAGGAATGACTAGGTTGTGGAGAGAGAGATGTAGAGTGCGCGCGCAGCAAGTTGACATGAGCCGTTCGAGTAATCCTCCCCCCGTTGACCCACCACACACTTCGGCGAGGCCTTGTTCCTGGGCATTAATAGAATCAGCATTAACACGTCATTATATAGCCCAATTAACAGCAGAAAGTTGAACTGTCTCTTGACCGCCGTGCTCCTCCGTCCAACAAATATCCATCCACCATGCCGACGCTGCACGAGACGATCGACCCGTCGACGCGCACCAAGCGCATCACCGTCCTCATCTCGGGCTCTGGTGAGGATGCTCGCTCGCCGTATCTGATGCAGGCTCCAACCTCCAGGCCATCCTCGACGCGTCGCTCACGGACCGCCTCCCCAACGCGCAGGTGACGTACGTCCTCTCCTCGCGCTCGAACGCGTACGGCCTCACGCGTGCGGCCAACGCCCGCCCGCCCGTCCCCACCAGCGTGTGTGCGCTCAAGACGTTCCTCAACCGCAACCCCGGCGCCACGCGCGAGGACTACGACGCCGAGGTCGCCCGCCGTGTCCTCGAGTCGCGCCCCGACATTGTCGTCCTGGCCGGGTGGATGCACATTCTCTCCGACTCGTTCCTCGACATCCTCGAGGGCCACAAGGCGCCGCCCGCGGCCCCCGCCCTCCCGCCCCCCTCGGGCGAGGCGGCGCCCAAGCACGTCGCGGCCGCCGACGTCATCCCCGAGAAGGAGCTGCCCGCGCCCCCGCCGACGCAGCACTTCCCCATCCCCTGCATCAACCTGCATCCCGCGCTGCCCGGCGCGTTCGACGGCGCCAACGCCATCCCCCGCGCCTTTGAGGCGTGGCAGAAGGGCGAGGTCAAGGGCACCGGCGTGATGGTGCACCGCGTCATCCGCGAGGTCGACCGCGGCGAGCCGCTGATTGTGCGCGAGGTCGAGATCAAGGAGGGCGACGAGCTGGCCGACGTCGAGGCCAGGATACACTCGGTCGAGCACGAGATCATCGTCGAGGGCACCAAGAAGGTGCTCGAGGAGCTCGAGGCCGAGGCGCAGCTCGAGGGCGCGCGCCAGGCCGTCGAAAAGGTGGCCATCAAGGACGACGCCGACGAGAAGAAGGAGGAGGCGTAGAAGATTCTACCAGAGGCCCCGGCGGAGGCCAAAGCGCTGGACATTGTATATGGTATGCATTGGGTCGCATGTATGGGGCGAGGGCGCGTCCGTCGGACGTGCGCTGATGGGTGTGCGCACTGCACACGCCACGCTCTTGCGGGCGGGCGGGCGCTGACACACGGGTGGTGTGTCTTGCACGGGCGGCGAGGCGAGGCTGAGCACCGTACTCACAGCTGCTGATGCGAGTCTGTTCTACAGTGCCGACTCTGCTTACACCTGACTCTCGCTGTGACGACGTCTCTTGGAACGTGGCCTCACAGCGTCCTTCACAGCCAGATCTGAACATCGCTATGGATCCTCGAGAATCGTTGAACTTGCGCACATTCCAAACCGCGCGCTATGCATCCCATAATCTCTGAACTGGCTCATCTGCATCCCTAAAGCTCGCAGTAGCAGGCGTTTCTCCTCGCGAGGGGCGTGGCAGGCGCAGTGGCGACGCTTCCTGGCCCAAGAGTTGACCACGGCCGCTCGCGGCCACGTCCAGAAACACATGCATTTATGCTCTATGCACTCCCGCGCACCTCGCGCTACTTGTCATACGCGGTCCCGATGAGCGCCTTGGCCGGCCCGCCCGAGAGGTCGATCTTGTCCAGCGGGATCACCTTGGAGCGATACACGACCTTGTACCCGGCCCACGCGACAAACAGGATGGGGAGGGTGATGTACGACGCGACAAAGTTGCTCTTCTTGAAGCCGTTGACAAACGCGCTGAACCCGTTAAACAGCACCACCAGCGAGAAGAAGGCGATGCACATCCACGCGAGGTACGGCTGCCCGAACGACCGGAAGGACAGGTTGCGCCGGTCGATGCCTGGGGTCAGCCTGGGGCCTCAGTCGCGCCGCGACTCACCCTGCACCTTGAGGGCGCGGTAGAAGCGCGTGTACGCCGCGCAGATGAGGATCCAGAGCACCATGGCGGACAGCGCGTCGAGGTTCGAGAACCACAGGAACACCTGGTTGCTGCCCTCGCTGCAGCTCATGAACGCGAGGCAGCCCATCGCGCTCGCAAAGAGCGCGCCGGCCAGCGGCACGCCGTGCACCGTGTACAGGAAGACGCGGCGGGGGAGCCAGCCCTGCCGCGCCATGGCCATGGTGAAGCGCGCGACGGCGTACGCGTTCTCGTTGGCACTGCTGAACGCGCTCGTCAGCACGACGGCGTTGATGATGTCGGGCAGCACCTTGACGTTGACCTGCCGGCACAGCACGACGAACGGCGAGCTCGCGGCCGTCTCGCCGCCCGCGTCGACCGCGTCCAGCAGGTCCGGCGAGTGCTGGGACACGCTCAGGCCCAGCACCAGGATCGAGAGGACGTACAGCCCCACGACGCGGTAGAAGACTGGCGTTAGCTGACCCAGGACGGAGGCGTACCCGTCCGCACCGCGAGGCGCATCGTCTTGCGCGGGTTGGCCGCCTCGCCCGCGACGACGGCGAGGCTCTCCATCCCGCTGAACGAGTACCCCGCGGCCGTGAGCACCTGCCAGAAGCCCAGGAAGCGCGCCTTGGACGGCGGCTTCAACCCGAGGAAGCCGTCGTTGAACGGCTCGTGCACCCAGTACCGCCCGCCGATGTACGGCGTGCCGGGCACGCCGCCGCAGTTGACGACGATGCCGAAGATGATGAGCCCGACGAGCGCGGTGACCTTGACGGCCGCGAAGAAGAACTCGACCTCGCCGTACCACCGCACGGGGATGACGGTCACCAGCGCGACGGCGACCACGCCCGCGGCAATGTACCCCGCGAGGTGGTCCGGGTTCTTGTCCCAGTAGCCCGCGAGCAGGCCGATCGCGCTGATCTCGGCGGGGATGCACACGCAGCTCTGCATCATGCACGCCCAGGACATGCAGAACGCGACGGACGGGTCGATGTAG
The DNA here is from genome assembly GCA_023630115.1 of Cutaneotrichosporon sp. PK4640. NCBI lineage: Eukaryota > Fungi > Basidiomycota > Tremellomycetes > Trichosporonales > Trichosporonaceae > Cutaneotrichosporon > Cutaneotrichosporon sp. PK4640. The sequence goes on along the minus strand of JAMALN010001085.1, from coordinate 9,303 downwards.
TTGGCGCCCATCTCGATGAACGCGCCGACGTTGGGCGTGAAGCACATCCTGGGGTCAGCGGGGCGGCGAGCCAGACCCGGGGCAACTCACATCTCGCCCAGGCAGTACATCATGCTGCCGACCATGAGCCCCATGACCGTGTACCCGAGGAACGCGCCGACGGGCCCGCCCGACTATCGTCAGCCCACCCCCCCTGTTGCTCACCGTCAGCGCCGAGCCCGAGCTGAGGAACAGGCCCGTGCCGATCGTCCCCGCGATCGCGATCATGGACACGACGCGCGGCTTGAGGTCGCGCTTGATCCCGTGGTCGCCCTCGCGCCGCAGCAGCGCCTCCTCGCGCGCCTCGAGCGCGCTCAGCCCCTTCTTCTCGACGTCGCTCGCGAGCGTCGCCGTCTCCGCCTCCGCGTCGGGCATGGCTGTGATCCCCGTGTCGGCCATGGTGGAATGTGAGGTGTCAATCAGCGGATCAGCTTTGCTGCGCGCTCCCTAGTCTTGTGCTGCCCCCACTCCCCTCCAGCGTAGCCCCCACCCCTCCAAGGACCGGGGCCAAGAGCGCTGTTGCGCGCGCGCTATTCCTGGAACAGCGCCGTAGAAATTTCTGTTCTCCACCACCTCCACCAGGTGACGAGTCCGCCCGAAATAGCCGCTTTACCAGCGTCAAATTGCCACCCAACACCGCGGCAGAGGCTCCGGGCCGGAGCTAAAGCGGCGCCGAAATCCTGCACGCTGCATGCGGTCAGTGACGTGAGTGCTGGCTGATGATGCCGGTGGGCCGGCCACCGGTGCCCGGGGTGGGCGGAACGCAGATCCGGCATGTGTGCGTGGCGGCGGCTGTGCGGTGGCGGCGTGTGGTGGCGACAGGTGGCGGCGTGACGGTATGGTGACGGGAGACTACCGCGCATTGACCTCGGACGAGTTGCAGAGTCACCTGGCTGCTGCACTCAGCGGCGCCCGCCGCGCCGCGTGGTTGCCCACGTCGTCGCCGTGCCTCCGATTATGGATTCATACCTCATTGCAGCCACGGCACGGCGGCGAGCTTAATGAGCCTGGCAAAGGCACCAGCGGCGGCGAGGGCGGGGACAGGGCAGACACCGGTAGACCGGGCATGGAGCAGGGCCAGGGCAGCGCCAAGCGTGTGCACGAGCACACACATCTGCCGGCATCGCACGATCAGGCCCCTCGCCTCGATCGCGATCGTGCTCTCGTGAGCGATGACAGAACGGCCACATGGAATGAGATGCATCCGAGGACGCGCGATGCTATACAGAGGCCGTGGCCAGATGCTGGGTGATATTGATGGCAGAGAAAGAACAGATGCGGGTGAGTTCCGAGTCGGCTACAGGCACAGGCGATAGCACATGGTCCGGAGGCGGAGGGGTTAGATTGTTATTGGGGCTGGTTCTGGTTGCGCGGGTCTGTCATGTTGACGAGCGACGCGAACGGCGGCAGGCCGTTGTCGTTGGGATGCGGCTGGGTCTCGCCGGTGGGCTGGGGTTAGCTACGGCAAGGAAGCAGGCTAGCTCACGACTTTGAACATGGGGTTTATAGAGGGAGATGGCGCGTGCCAGTCCTCTATGCTGGGAAGCTGGGCACGGCTGCTCCGGCGGCTGGCGCTGCCGCCGACGGTCATCGCGTGGCCGGCGGGGTAGCCATATGGGGCGGTGGGCTGGTAGCCCTGGTCAAGGTTCTGGATCGAGGGGCCAGACATGGACGCGCGGTTGGGAGGCATGGGCCCACGGCCAAGTGAGAGTGACGACTCGGAAGCCGACTGAACGGAAGTGCGCTGCAGCTGCGATGACAGCTGGTTGTCAAGTGACGCCGACGAGTGCGACATGGACGCCCTATACGTGTTTGAGGGCGGCCTGCGCGACGACTGCGACATCTGATCGGGCCACACGTTGTGCAGGCTGCGGCGCGAGCCAGTGGGACTGATGTTAGCAGTTGTTCTCCAAGACGGCGCCGTTACACTCACTCGCTCTCCATCGTAGCGACGCTGAGGAGGCTTCGGCTCTTGGCAGATGCCCTCCCTATCGAGCTGTGGTCGTCCTCCTCGGACTGCTTGCGGGCCTTGTTGCGTCCGATCCCGTCGTCAACCTGGAGGTATGGCGACTGGCCTGGACCGGGGAAGGATGCGAGAGACGGGATGGATGCCGACTGCAGCGTAGACCCGTGAGACGAGGGGTATCCGCTCGGGTAGCCAGCAACGGGACGCGAAGCCTGCTTTGACAAGCCATTGTTCACGGGAGGGGTGATGTTGTCGGTGGTAATGTTCAGGTATTCCACCTCGACGTTCCGCCCGCTAACCAACTGCGCACGCTTGTTGAGAACCGCGCGAGCTCGCTCCTTCTGAGCGCGCTCGGCGGCCTCACGCTTGGCCTTCAGGAGCTCACGCGATTGGCGCTCCGCCTCCTTCTTGGACATCTTGGGGTCCACGGGCGACTGCGGGCCTGGAGGAATGCGGTCGTCGGCGTACTGGCCAGACTGCGTGCGCTTGAGCGAAGTCGTCGCAGCGGAATGCTCGTCGACCGAGGGGAGGGAGGTCCCGCTCTTGCCGCCAGCGCCGCCAAAGACGGACGACAGGCCCCACTTCTTCTTCTTGCCGCTCGGGGCCGGTGGCGGGGGAGGGCCAAGCTTGGAGGTGGCTTGCGAAGGCGGAGCCATGTGTGTGTCTGGCGGAGGCATGTGGTTTGTCGAGGGCAGCGGCAGGGTCATGGTCGACTGTGCCTGTCTCAAGCTGTTGGGGTCGGCAGCGGGGGCGGTGGGAGTCAGGTTGGGGGTCGACTGCGACACGGCGGGCTGCTGCATCTGCTGCTGGTAGGCTGCCTGCTGTCGGACATAAGCCATGACGTGCGGGTCAGGAGTCTGGTGCGGGTGCTGCGTCTGCGGCTGCAGCCTGTCGAGGCTTATGGCGGACAGCGAGTTCAAGTTGCTGTACGACGGGTTGGAGATGCTGTCCGGAATTGAATGAACCGACCCGGCATGAACCGACCCGGCATGCACCGAGTTGGCATACCTCTGGCGGCTTGCGACGAGCTCCGCCTCGGACCACCGGCGAGCGCCGTAGCTTGCGAGATCGTCCGTGGGAAGGTCGAGCTCGCGCAGCTGACGAACCAGTGCCGAGGCACCGTAAGCCCGCTGCTCCGCCTCCTGCGGGTAGGGGCGCGTAAAGTACGTTCCTGAAGGCGGACCGTTGGGCGTGATGAGCTCGCCAACGGGGGTCTCCACAGTCGACTCTGGGGGCGGAAGCGTGCGCATGTCGCCGTTCGCAAAGGCGCTGTGAGGCTCGTGGTGCGAGTGGGATGGCGGGAGCGGGCGGCTGGGGACGTTGAGGTTGGGCTCCATGGGCGGCTGCTGCGCACTCGGCGTCGGCCTTGGCGAGGGCTGTCCCCAGGAGAAGGGGATGCGAGGCAGCGGTGGAACACGCTGGAGGTGAGGCATCACCTCACGGAAGTAGAGGTGCGTCATGCAGTCGTCCGAGGTCATTCGGTACCGGGGGTTATACCGCAAGAGGTTGGCAACGCAGTCGATGAGGGAGCGCGGCGTCTCCTTCGGGAACAGGGCTCTTAACTGGAGCGGCTTGCGCTTGGGGAACGAGAACCCAACGCGCTTGGCCAGCTTGATGCCCGTGTTCCATCTACCTCCGCCGTGGATGCGTCCGTTCTCGTCTGGCCCGTAGTCGGGGGAGGGATCGCCAAGGACCTCGCAGATTTTGTAAACCTGATCGATCTCGCTCGAGCCGGGGAACAGAGGCTTGAGATTTATCATCTCGGCAAGGATGGTGCCCAGAGCCCACATGTCAACGGGCGCGCCGTAGTCGGTGGCGCGTAACAACACCTCGGGTGCACGGTACCATCGCGTCGAGACGTACTCAGTGTACGGGGGCTTCGAGTTGATCGCACGCGCCAGGCCAAAGTCGGCGAGCTTGATGATGACCTGGACGTCCATCTGGATGCGAGGGTCCTTCTCATCCGTGATGTGGAGCTGGAAGTCGGTGTCGCCCGCTGCGCGACGCGCGTTGATCTCCTCGACCGCCTTGGTCGACAAGTACTCGCACAAGCCCGTAGTGGTGACGAGCAAGTTCTCCGGTTTCATGTCACGGTGGAAGTACCCGTGCCGGTGGACGTGTTGCAGGCCAGAGACCATCTGGTGGAAGCAGCTCGCGATGAGGCCAGCTGCCAACGGTCGTCCCTTGCGTGACTTTGTGAGCTGGTAGAGGTTGCCCTCCATGCACTCGAACACAAAGTACAGCTCGCGTGACCGGGGTGAGATGAAGGCGTCGTAGAGCGGAATGACGGCCGGGTGAGGTGGGATGCTCCGCAGCGACTGTTGTCAGCGACACTCATTTGCCGCACTCACGGCTAGTTCGCCAAGGTTGCGCGCCTGGCGCCATCCTCCTTCCCACACGCGCTTCATACGCTTGAGGGCGACGAGGCGCTTGCCCGCCCACTCTGCACGTGCGCCTTGGCCGCACTGCATCGCGGACAGGAGGACGTCCGACTTGACGGGCGAGTGCCAATCGCAGAGCCAGACGGTGCCGAAGGAGCCGTCGCCGAGGACCTTGAGCTCGGTGTAGGAGCGTTCCGCGTCTGCGATCGAGTCAGTGACATGCGGTGCAGGTTGTCACAAGACCTGGGGTGACTCACAAGGGTCCTCGACACCGACACGGCCGTCATCTCCATCGGCGCCACCCATATCGCTAGGTCGTCTGGCCATGGGGCGGTCGTGCAGGCCAAGCTGTTCATGGGTGGCGCGCGCGAGGTAGCTGTCACTTGTGCGAGCACCACCGCCGTGCTGGTGCATGAGGATCTCGCTGGTCCTGCGGACGGGACATGGCGGTTCTGGCGAGGGGAGCTGTGACCGTGGGCCCGAGCCCACAGGAACACTTGGCCGGCGATTTTGTGACGAGTCGCCGCTGTGTGGCCATTCCAAGCCAGTGCCCGGAGCCGAAGGACTTGTGCGCAAGGACGACGGCCCGGCAGGCATGGGTAGTGGCCCGCCGAGGGAAGAGGACGAACTGTTGTGGGGTAGTGGGGGTGGCGGGGGCGAGATGTGATGTGGGGAAGGGAGCTGGTGGGCGGGTGGATAGAAACCCGCGTTTGGGGGGTAGTATTCCGCACCTCGTGGTGGAGCTGGCGCGCCGGGGGGCAGATGGACGGCGTGCGGTGCTGTCAAAGCGTGCGGTTGCGGTTGTTGGTGGGGCGGAGGGTGATGCGGCTGATGAGAGGGATGTTGCCCGTTGGCCGCTGGGAGAGAGTGGTGAGGAGGTGCTGGGAGCATGTGATGGGGAGCCTGGGGATATGGCTCGTGGCCACCGGGATGTTGTGGGACAAGAGGAGCGTGTTGTGCCATGATGGGCTACTCGTTGGCGAGAAACGGGTAGGACCTAGGCGCGAGGCGAGCGAGGAGAGGCGAGGCAAGGGGTGGTCGCAGGATCTCCTCCCTGTCGATCAAGCGGCGGTCGCACGCGCGCGCGTCTGGACCGCGGTCGAGGGCTTGGTCAGCCTCCTACCACCGTTCGAGGTGGAGCTAGGTGGCGAGGGTGTGCGCAGTGACGTGGGGCACTGGCGTGGAGGATGCCAGAGCCAAACGGGGGCGGCAGCGGCGGCGGCGGGCGCGCGGGGTCGCTCGTCGTCGTCGTTGCCGCCGATAGGGGAAGGGGATGTGGGTGGAGGCGGAAGATGCCGCGCTGTGAAATTGGCGAGGGGATTGTCGCTCTGGGCCTAGCGATGGGAGGGGAGCATCAGGCTAGGCGTTGGAGGGCTGGGGGGAATGGGCGTCAAGTTGTGGTGTAGAGAGATGAGATGGGATGTGAAAGATGGTGGGAGAAGGGGGAAGGGCGGCAGAAGGCGGATTTTGAGGCAGATGGCAGATGGCAGATGGAAAGAGACCGAGTAGTGGTGGTGGAGGGGTTTGTGGGTGTGCGTAGTGGTGTGCGCAGTGTATGCGTCTCCCAACTGCAACGGCAATGTCTTAGCGCAGCAGCTGGTGCCTTGCAGCGATCCTGCGATTCTGCCGATTCTTAAACTCTCGCCCGACCGCTGCTAAAGTGCAGTCTAAGCCTTCAAGTCCAAGTGGCGTTGCTTTGGGCCCTTTGGGTGGCGTAACTCTGTACCAAGTCTGGCCGCGACCACTCCTTGGGCAGTTGCGCAGGCCAAGACAGGCAAATGCAAGGGAGTAAGGAGGGAATGCCGAGGAGGGGAGGGGGGAATGCTGTCAACAGCTAAGGCCTTTGAATGTCCCCTCGCCAGGTCAGGGGGAATCCGCAAATGAATCGATTCGGCGAGACAGACTCTAGAACTGTCTGTCCACTGAGACAGCAAGAGTCCCAGTCTGTGCGTTTCGGGGCTGGACGAGCCGGAAGGGGCGCCGCGAGCGTGCGCGTCGAACGGAAGGATGGGTTGAATGGATGGGGTGGGAGGGGAAGATGGGGGGCTGTGCGCGATGCAGCTGGTGACGAGTTGATGGGGTGAGAGCGTGACCGAGTCGGGGCCGGAGGAGGGTGACGGGGTGACGGGACGGAGATGGGGGCGATGGGGATGGGGGTGGGGACGGGGGTGGGGGTGTAATGAGTGTGCAAGGGAGCAAAGGTGGGGACAGGGATCGAATGTGGAGATGGAGAATGGAGGAGAGAGAGAGAGAGAGAGAGAAAGTTGAACGATGAGCGATGAATGATGGACAATCAACGACGGACGAGCGATGAGCGATGGAGGGAGGGAGGGAGAGAGAGATCGGCCGACACCGGCAAGTCTAGAACTGAGGGTGTGAGGGGTGAGGGGTGAAGGGGTGAGGGGGGCTGATCAGGCCAGGCCATGGCGGATAGGCGGCGCGATGGCAGAGGCGGAGAGAGGGGAGTACGGCGGCCCCCGGTGTGGGCGTGGTCTTGGGTCTTGGCTCTGCACGTTGCGGCGGCGGCGGCGGAATGACAAGGGACCAGCTGCATGGCCTACTGGCGGTTGGCGGCGGTTGGTAACCCAGCTGGCAGGTTAGGTTTAATCCATGCCGTGGCCAGGGGACGCGGGGAGAATACGGTCGACATGCATCCCAGTGGTGTCGAGCATTAAGCGCAAGCGCAAGCGAACGCGGAGCCGGGCTTGCTGGGCCTGCTACCGCGTTTACCGGACTGCTGCTACACCGCTACACCAGTTGCGTGTTGCTGTCTGCACCATGCACCAGCAGAGACGATGCTAGTCGAGTGCTTGTGCCATCCATGGCTTGGGATTGGGATGCAACGCATCCCGTCCCCAACGCATCTCCCTCCCCCCTTTGATTCAACTCTACCCATGTAGCCAAGGCAACATCCCTCCTCTTCCCCTCCCCCCTCCGGGCCCTACACGCACACCATCTAGGGACAGACAGGCAGACACGGCACATCGGCAGTCGCCGCGAGGCTGCGAGGGCCGAGGGGTGGATGGCGAGGCACAGCGAGCTGGCTGCTGATCTGTGCCTCTCCGAGCTTGGCTCGTCTGCTCTCTCAAGCTCACCTCATCAAGTCAATAGCAGAAGGTACAGGTGCAGGTACAGGCCGTTCGTGCCTGGGCGGTGCGTCCCTGCGTACCGCTCTCATTTCCATTCTCGCACACTCTGTCGCCTTGCTGCATACGGCTGCCCCCGCGTCCCATTGCACGCACAAGAGCCATCGAGTGGGCCGTGCCGTGCGCCAGCACCGTTTGCCAGCTGCCTCGGAGTCGGTGCCTACCCACACGCCGAGTAACGTGGGCCGAGCGCGACTGAATAGCCTGCGTGTGCTGCAGTGCAGTGCAGCTGTGCAGTGGGCCGAGCGGGGGGCCCGGTCCCCGAAGAGTAGATGTACAATTCACAGACTAATACGGGACCAGCCAGATAAAAGCACGCCCGCCCGCCCGCCCACCTCGCCTCTACCTTGGTTGCCCCGCTCCCCACCCGCCTGCCTGCCCGCCCGCCCGATCGCGGCCCATCTTCCTTCACCGTCATGTCTGCAGCACATCGGCAGCTTCACGCAACGGCAAAAAACTGGGGCAGCGAATTAAACTCTAGGTTTAAGCGCCTCAGGTACGCGCACCCCTGGCAGACCCACAGTCCCACACCTCTGCAACGAGGATAACGAGGGGCCGCGCTCCACTCCACCGCGCATTCCCCTGCACACTACACCAGAGGGGAAGCTGGAGGTGGTAGTGAGCTCGAGGGAGCCGTCGGCTGTGCCCGAACATTGCCGTTTGCACCGGGGCCTGCCCTACGGCCATGTTCATGTTGTAGACTTGCTCTGCGGGCTCAGTGATCTGTGAGATCGTGGGCGGGGCGAAAAATCTCGCTCGCGACATCGACGGAACATCAGCCGTCGCGTCAACTGCCACGCCATGCTCAAGCTCACGCCGAGAGCTTCCATGACCTGGAGGACCTGGCCGCGGGCGGAAGGCGATTCCTCGGCTGTGTGCCCCGCGCCACTGATGACGTGCCGGCGGCCACTGACACTCCCATCCCCTGGCCGCTGACCGCCAGTGCCTGGCCTGGCGGCGGCATCATGGCCCCGTCGAGGGATGCGTTCGGGTTCCTGGCATCTCGTAAGGCTGGCGTATGTCAACTCGTCTTCTCAACCTCCACCCACTACTAATCTCTGCGAGCACGACGGGCAGATGCATGTTCCGGCCATCTCGGAGCTGAGCGCTGATCACGATAGAAGTCTCCACCTCCACGTGCGGCATTCCATATGCTGCGCCGATCGATCGGTGACGCTTCTTCAAGATCTTCAATCATCATTACGCTACCACAGGGCTGGGCCCATCTCGTCCTACACAACGAGTGCAGTCGGTCGAACAGTTGGAAACGGGTGGTGACTAGCCCTATCCCACGCGCACGACGACGCACTCCCCCCCCCCTGCAAACACTCTCTCACGCCTTCCCGTAACTATAATCAATGCTTCGGTGGACCTCACTTGCCCATGCCGTGCGGGGGAGGAGGATACTGGCTATAACCTCCAGACATGTGGCCTCCAAACTGCTGGCCGGGTCCAGGAGGCTGGGGGTCGTAGCCGTCGCCCTTCTTCATCTCCCATTCTGAACACGCACGATCATGATCGCGTGAGAGTGGAGGGTGGAGGGTGGAACATGCCGCAGATCAAAAGTGGGGGATGACGACGCCATTGTGCCAAGTCGAACCCGGGGTGGATAAGATGTGACAGACATGAGTTTGGGGGCCAGTGATACGCAAGAAGTAGGGTCAGCATGTATCATCCTCTCTGATCCCGTCTCCTACTCACGGCAGACGCCACACTTCCAGATGTGCTTCTTCTTGAACGGGATGAGGGGGATCCAGAACAGCTCGAACCA
>JAMALN010001084.1:0-11944 GCA_023630115.1 Cutaneotrichosporon sp. PK4640 | reverse complement strand
TACCGAACGCCCAAATGAGGCGGAGACCAAGCCTCGAACCTCGGCGACGCCCCTGCGGCATCGCCGGGGGCCAAGCCAATGACAAAGCAAAGCGGGCAAGCTTATCGATTGTCTGCACACTGGCAACGGATCTGAAGGATCTGAGAGGCAGCTGGTGGCTGTCAGGTGGGACAATTGAGAAGATCTCTGCCGACGGTCATGTGTTTGTGGCATGTGGAGGCGTTGGTGGAGGGCCGAGTGGAGGTGCCGCAAGTCGCCGAGATGGCCGAAGGTCGAGACCCATGGTGAGAGCCCGAGGGTCTCTGCGCTGTGACGTCGGCCGTAGGATCGTAAGACAACCTCGGCAGCTGCAGCTCGGCATGCATGCCGTGCTGATCGCTTCACCGTGGGACGTACGTGGACTACTAAATAAAGCAGCACGTCAGTCAAAGTTAGTCACCGTTGCCTTGGGACCGTTGCGTTGGGACGGATGATGAGTGTCTCTCCAGCGGTAAGCAACAACTGACGCCACTGGTGCCCTGATTGAGCTGGCAGCAAGCAAAGCGAGCGCCAACTCCAGGAGCACTCTGCCATTTCGTGATGGCGGGACATTAAGCTCACAGCGAACCTGTGGTGGACGTGACGGCGATGCCATTGAGTGGCCAGCGCCACGAAAATGCGTCCAGGGCAGTAGTTTCAGACAACGAGAGATGTTACGTGCTGGAGGGCAAGGCACCAGGTATCAACACGTTCCCGCTGGGTGACAAGGGTGTCTGGCAGGGAGGAGGAACGGCGGGGAGGGTGCACGCCGAGAAAACCGGAGCGCGAGCACACGTTTGTGCATGTCGCACTACTCTGATCTGAGAGATATCCCGTCGGCAGCGTTCGGAAGCTTTCGTGCCAGAGTCTATTGCAGTGCATACAATCTATACAATCGCCATGGTGCTACGATACTGAACCGCCTCCGATCACTGTTGCTGCTGTGGTGGTTGCTGTGGCTGTTGTTGTTGCTGCCCGTCGGCCGCCGTTGCGCGCCGCTGCTCCTCCCACTCGGGCCGGTACTGCGGGGGCAGGACCTCGACGACGACCTCCTCGCCGTTCTCGACGCGGACCTCGCCGCCGTCCTCGGCATGCTCCACAATGTGGCGTGTCCGGCGTGGGCGGCGGGGCCGGCGTGGCCGCCCGTCGTCCTGCGACTTTTGCCGGTCCGTACTCCCCGTCATGGCCGAGTCGCCGCTCATCCCCCGGGCCGTGAGGTACGAGTCTGTGCTGAGCGTCCGGTCGCCGCTCGCGGTGCGGAGTGCCGAGTCGCCGCTCATCGTGCGCGAGTTGTCGCGCGAGCCCGCGTGCGAGGCCCCGTTGGCCAGGATCTGGAGCTTGGCCTCGTACTCGGCGCTCGCGTCGGTCGAGTCGGCCGTGTCGGCGCCCAGCTGCGTGGGCGAGCTGCTGCGCGGCACGGCCATCGAGCCGAGCATGCGCTTGCCCGTGCCCTGCGGCGTGGGCTGCACCGCCGCGCTCTCGTCGACGACAAAGGCGTCGGGCGTCCTGCTGTCAGGTTTCAGCGGGTGGATCTCTCCGTACGCTGAGCGCTGGCGCTTGCGGCGGCACCGCAGGAGCGCGAACGCGAGGAGGCCGAGGAGGAGGAGGCCGCCCACGAGGCCGCCGACGAGGCCGCCGATGAGCCCCGCGGCCTTGTTGCTCTTCTTCTTGGGAGGAATCTTGCCGTCCTTGTAGTACGAGCAGTATGTGATCGAGTTGAGGACCATGCGGTTGTTGCCGGTCGCGCTCAGCGTGAGCTGGTAGTTGTCGGCCGGGTTCAGCGGGGCCTGGTACACGATCAGGTCCTTGGCCGCGTACGAGCGCTGCGAGTTGAGCTGGCTCGATTGGAAGTTGAGGGGGTTGGTGCCGCGGTTCGTCCAGATGTTGAGGGGGATGTGGCTGCCCATGGATCCCTGCACGGTGCTCGCGTTGATCCACACGTAGCTCGTGTTCTGCGGCAGCTGGGTGCTCACCGAGCCGCCCCACGTGCCCCGCCCGTTGCCGTCGATCCGGTCCCACCCGCTACCTTGGAACTCGAGCGGGAGGCTCGCATTCTCGGTAAACAGGTCCGTCACGCAGTGCACCTCCTCCCAGCTCGCAGCCTCGGTATAGAGCCCCGTCTCGATCGTGAGGCCGTCGAACTCGATAGTGTCGCCCGCTGGAACGTTGTTGATAATCCCAAAGGTGAACGCCATCTGCTTGGTGCGGAAGGGAAAGTCCCACCGCCCGTCCCCGAGGTCGCTCAGATTCCTGTCGCCCGAGACGATGATGGAGGCGGGCGGCCCCGTAGAGGTACTCCCCGGCCCGCGGCGGGCGTGCACCGCCCCAGCGATGCCCGCGGCGTAGAACGACATGTTGCCGTTGGGCCCCATCGTCGTCGGGCCATCTTGTCCCCCGTCGCTCCAGTTACCGTGGTACTGGAAGAGCGGGGAGATGGCGGGGATCGACAGGTTGAAGTAAACGTCGGGGGGGCGCGCAGTGAACGGGTTGTCGTTGTCGCGCGGAGAGAGGGGGCTCGCGTACGCCGCGACGGGCGCGAGCACGCCCGCGATCACGAGGGCGCCGAGCATCGTGAGAGAATGGTGAACGCAGAAACTCGATGCATGGCAGAGCTTGGTTGGCTGCAGACGACGGGGCCGAGCTTGCGGACGATGCCGTACCTGGCCCCCTCGCCCCAGTGGGCAGCCTGAACCTAACGTCCGATGCCAGCATGTGCTGTCAAGCTGCCGAGCGCCTAGGGCCGAGAGTCACCCGTCGCACGCTCGCCGACGTGCCTGGAGTATCACCCATTCCAACCCTTCTCGAAACGCACGGCTGCCAGGGTGAGCGAGGTGAACCAGCTGTGGGGGACCGTTAACGTAAACCTTAGGACGGGGTCTCTTCGCAACCCCTCTTGGCCCTCTTAACCTGAGTTCCCACCGGCGTGGCACGGCGTGGCTGCTACGGCGGGCGAGGGGAGCCGAGGGTTCCCGCAGTGCCTGCATTAGCTCAGTGGATCGTCGCGCCTTGCTCGCCTCCGTTGGAACAGTGGCTCCAGTCGGCATCCACCATACTTCTGGGGCGGCGGCATGGCGTCAAGCTCTGGGAACAGAGGTGGGGCCGAGGTAGTCGTAGGACATGGTCTCCGTCGGGGGCCTTCTCGCACCAGCGTTCCGCGCGATTAGAGTTACACGTATTAGGCATGATCATGTGCACATCCGCTCTCGCCCCAAGTGGAGTTGGGTGTCGCACGGCGAGAGGAAGAGCTAGTATCTGGATGTGCAGCGTTTCCCAGCTCCATGGGCTGACGCCAGCTGCAACCCGTGTCTGTTGTCCCTTGGACATTAGCCGCTCCAGAAGCCTGGTGACCTGGGTTGTCTTCATTCAATATAGTCAGCATCCGGGCAGGCGTCGTACAGGATCAGCGGATCAGCGGATCAGCGGATCGCACACAATGAACTGTGTAGATCCGCTGATCACGATCGTCGCGGCTTCTGGAACGTGTGTGTGGTCAGTTGATCACATGAGGCACGACTCTGTCCAGTGGGCCAGTTGAGCCCGGCACTTCCGGGGTCCTGCCTCCTCTTAAGAAGGCACCTTGCTCAAACGCATACACCGGTATCGCCCACCAGACTGACGGATGCAGTGCACCGGGTGCAATGGTGCAGCGTAGGCTGTGAAGTGAGCAACCAAGCAGGTCACGGCCTACACAGCGGGCAGCTGTCAGCCGCAGTGTAACCTGGAGGTTGAGCCGTTGAGGCGCGCTGCAGACCACGTGGGTGTCGCGTGCACCTCGACACCGCTCCGCACAGCTCCGCACCGATCGAACGCTGTGCCCGGGCGGAGACGGACACAGGAGGGCGAGCAGGAGATCTCCGATGACGGTTGGTAGCTTCGGCGACGGTCCCATACCCTGGCACGGCCATTTGACACAGGTCTTGGCGCACTGCATTCAACCCGCAATGACGCGCCGCACCAACAAAGACGCTAACAAATGCAGGGTGGCAACACCGCTAGCTGCTAAACTTCGGTAGCCTCGCTACACAACAAAGCATTAAAGGACGCCATCCAACTCCGACCCCAACTCATCACTTCTCTGTCCACCTCACCAACACCATCACCATGCCCGCCCCCCGCGCCCTCCGCAACCTCACCGACGCGACCGGCCTCGTCTTCGCCGCCGCGACCGCGGGCCTGGCCATCGCGGCCATGTGCGTCGCTGGCGCCTGGGAGCGCATCATGAGCGCCTACTTTGGCGCGTACATCGCCGCGATGGCATGGGGCTGCTTCTGCGTCGCATACTACATCTCCTCGTGCGCCCCGCTGTTATCACATCTGACCCCAGGCTCGCCGTGACGGGCGCCAAGCCGCGCTCGCGCTTCACCTCGCTCCTCTCCGCGAGCATCTGGCGCGGCGTGATCGTCGTCACCGGCCTCGCGATCATGGGGTACTACTGCACCGTGTTCCCCGCCGTGCGCGAGTGCCACGACTACCGCAAGAGGTACCAGAGCTCCCCAGGGCCGGCCGCCAACTGCCAGCTCCCGCTCGCGGCGGGCATCGTCGGGTGGATCGCGGTTGTTGTCGTGAGTCTTTGTGCACGGAGAAGGCTGACCATAGATCGCTGCGTCGCTCGTCGCCGAGATCGTCACCCTCCGCCGCTACCCTAACGCCTGGCGGGCGCCCCTCGCCACCCTCGAGAGCGGCGAGGACGGCGCGTCCCTCAACCCCCACAAGGCCGAGGCGTGAGCACCAATGCTGTGCATATAGACATAGATTCTCCTTACAGCCGCATAATCGTAATCGTACAATCCTCATAATGCCTAATGTACAAGTGTCTACGCTCGTGTGCTGTGCAGGGCGTGATACACAGACACGCTGACCAGCTGGCATGGACGTGCGATCAACGACGCCCCTGTCCGAAACTTCGATACATCCTCGGCATCGACGATACTGAGATCCGCGCTCCACGGTGGCCACGACCCCGGCGACCACAACACCGGCCGCCCCCTACTCGGGGGCACTGACAACAGTGACGACGGATGGGTAGAACACACAACAGAAGCATGTACCCCGACTACCAGCTTCTCACGCCACCGCTTGTGTGGTGCTACTTAAGCTCCCACCCCCCTCCTCCTCCCCACCTCCGCAGCTCCTCGCCATGCTCCCCAACACCCTCACCGCGCTCCTCCAGACGCTCCCCAAGCTCCCCACCCCCGTCGGCAGCGGGAACTACGCCGTCACCGAGACGACCCTCCTCCTCCAGCGCGGCGCGATGCGCGCCGACGTGAGCCGCCACCCCGCCGAGCTGACCCCAGGCCGACAGCACAATCACCGACATGGACGGCCTCCCGCGCCTGCGCCTCGCCCGCCGCCGCTCCCTCTACGGGCAGGACCGCCGCGGTGCGTCCCCCTTCGGTGGCGCTAATGCAGACGTCACGGACGCGCGCGGCGCGGTGCTCTACTCGCTCGCCGAGAGCCACCTGACCCTCGGGCGCGGGATCGCGGGCTCGGACCGCCAGCGCGGCCTCCGCCTCCTCGTCAAGCGCGGGTGGGGCGGTGAGTCCTTCCCCCGTCCGTGAGATGGAACTGACGCGGCTCGCCCCTCCCTCCTCACATCCCCTCTCCGAAGCCCGTGGGACAGCCGCCAAGGTCATCACCGCGTCCGTCGAGCAGCACGGCGTCGCGCAGCGCCTCCAACTGCAGGGGAGCATGGACAGCGCGACCGTCATCCTCGAGGACGGCTCGCCCCTCGCCCGCATCAGCACGTACTGCGACGGGTTCACCGCGCCGCGCGGATGGGTGGGTCTCCCGAGGACGCGCTGACGCCAGTTCTGCCTCACGATCGCGCCGGGCGTCGACATCGCCCTCGCCGCCGCGCTCGCGCTCTGCTTCGACGAGTGCAGCTGGCGCTAGGGCAACAGGGCGTGGAAGAAGGGGCATCAGAAGAGGGCGCATCAGACAGATCTGTGGACAGTTCGCGGAAGCATGTATCCGTTCATAGTACTTCTCAGTCCTGCTGTCAGCCCTGTCTCGCCCTCAACGCACCTGCTTGGCCTTGAACGCGCCGGCCTCGCGCTCCCGCGCCTCGATCTTATGCTCCGTGTCGTCCGAGCCGTAGTGGTGCGCCCCGTCGTGCCCCGAGTGGTGCTTGTGGCTGCCGCCGCCGGCGTGGCCCTCCCCGGCGTGGCCCTTGGCCGCGCTGTCGCCGCCGTGGTGCGAGACGTGGCCCTCGTGCTTCGGGTGCGAGTGGTGGTGCTCGGAGGCGGACATGGTGTGTGCTTGCTGGACCTGGGCTGTGGTCTGGCCTTATATGGTGCAAGCTGCACTAAGCGACAACTGAACTTGTACCGCATGTTCTCATGACGTCGCCGAGGCACGGTGCCCGACTCGGAGAGAGCGCTGTGGAAGGGAGACACTCCGTCGCGGGCTGCGCGTAGCGACTTCTCGAAGCCCTGGGGTTGGAGAGAGTGCTGTGAACGGCGTGAACGCCTTGCGCATCAACAACGCAGACACGCCATGTGTCGGGACCGTCCGCTCCCACCCCTCGCTGAAAAAGCACGACGCTAACGCAATCTCGACTTCCCGTGCTCTCACAACTTACCCTCCTCCCTCTCATCGCCCAGGATGCCGCAGTCTACACGTGCACGACGGTTTCCAAGCCAAGGACGGTCAAATCCGGGGAGAGACGCCGGCATGACACCTGATCACGGGCGTGTAGCTCAGGGGTAGAGCGCACCATTCGCATTCCGACCAGTCGCTCTCGGGCACTGATTGGTCGACCAGCGATTTGCTGAGGTCTTGGGTTCGATTCCCAACTCGTCCAGCTTTTGTTATGGGCCTCGCGAAGATCATCTGCAGTGCTGGACGATCCGGAGAGCGCGCGCAAGCATGGATTGTCATGCAGGCGAAGAGTGCCACAGCGAAGTTGGCGTGCTTTATCCGGTGCCCCCACTTACCAGACATTTTGGCCCCGGTGGAGGCGGGGACCCTCATTACAAACTAAATTGTTATTGCCTTTCATTAGCCGACCGTTTCCTAATGGGGAGAACCCCAGTGACCACCCTGAAGTCTTGGAATCTGCCTCGCATGTGTTTTCTGGCTTACCTGTTGCTGTTGGAGAGAAGAAGAAAGGAGAGCCGAGATAGGCTGGGAGAAGCATGGGTTGTCGTGTCGGCGTGGGGTTGGCCCCACATGTCGGGAGAGGGGACCCGACATGGACAATGCCCCGAGCAGCCTCCCCGAACCTCCGAAATGGGACAACAGTTCGACACCTCCCGACCTCTCCGCATGCCGCACCTCCCGCGGCCGATGCACCCGGGGACTGCTAGTGTCCCTCCCCACATCACGCTCAAGCCGAGCAAAGCCAGGCGGCGGAGGGGGCCCACCACCGCCTCCCCATTGTCTCCAGCACCCCGCCGATCACTCGCCGTGCCTATCCCCCGAGAATCCCCCGGCCGGCCGCACGGCACTTCCGCCAAGAGTTCCCGGTTCCCAAACCACCTCTGCGCCTGACATGTGCCCCCGTGGCGTGACATGTGCTTGCGCGGCGGCTATGTGGCGTCGAGCGGCTGTCCGGCTGTCACGGGGGTATTGCGGGGCATAGTGCCTCCCACGCGCGGCTTGCTTTCGCGTGTGTGCCACACCAACACGTACATATAGGCCGCGGTGGGATGTGGACCCCCACAAGCACCATGGCGGCCCTCGAAAAGACCATCTCGCGCCACGACCTCGCGGCGCAGACCAAGCCCGCGCTCATCAACTATGTCGCGGCCATCTTTGCCGCCACCGGCTCGTTCCTCTTCGGATACGACAGCGGCATTATCGGCAGCGTGATCAGCGAGAGCTACGACAACTTCCACGAGTACTTCGACCACCCGGAGGAGAACGTGACGGGCGCCGTCGTGTCCGTCTTTGCGGGCGGCGCGTTCTGTAAGTCCCCCAGTGAATCCGCTGACCGCAGTCGGCGCCCTCCTCGCGGGCCAGACGGCCGACCGCATCGGCCGCAAGCGCACGATCCAGCTCGGCGCCGCCATCGCCACGGTCGGCTGCGCGATCCAGACCGGCGCCGTTCACATCTCCATGCTCATCATCGGTCGCTTCATCGCTGGCATCGCCATCGGCGTCCTCTCCATGATTGTGCCGGTCTACCAGGCCGAAATTTCGCCGCCCCACGCCCGCGGTCTGCTTTCCGGCTGGACACAACTCATGATCGTCTGGGGCTTCTTCGTCGCCAACTGGATTGGCTACGGCTGCCAGTTCCTCGAGAACACGGGGCAGTGGCGCATCCCCCTCGCCATCCAGTGCGTCCCGGCCGTGCTCCTCCTGGGCGGCATGTTCGTCCTCCCCTACTCGCCCCGCTGGCTCGCCGGCCAGGGGCGGATTGAGGAGGCGCGCGCCACGCTTCTCCGGCTGCACGGCGGCGCGTCCCAGGCCAACTCGGACCGCGTCGAGGCCGAGTTCGACGAGATGCTCGCCCAAATTAAGTGGGAGAAGGAGAATGTCGCCACTTCCTACCGCGACCTCGTCAAGGACCGCCCCTCGCGCCACCGCACCCTCTGCGGCTGCCTCGTCCAGGCCATGTGCCAGTGGACGGGCGTGAACGTGAACAATTACTATGGCCCCATTATATATTCAGCTCTGGGCTTCGGAGGGAACACTACACTGCTCATTAACGGCGTGAGCGGTGCGTGGCAGGTCGTGGTGGTCTGGATTTTTATCCAGTTCGTCGTGGACCGCTTGGGACGCCGCAAGCCGCTCATTATCGGCCCCATCCTCATGTCAATCTTCCTGGCATGGCAGGCGGGCATCGCTAGCCAGTTTGCCAAGCCCGGATACAGCAACCAGGGCGTGGGCATCGCGGGCCTCGTCTCCATCTTCCTCTTCTCCGGCGCCTTCTCCGTACGTCCCCCCCACTAGCCTGCTGACCTCCCAGAGCTCGTTCGGCCCCGTCTCCTGGATCTACCAGAGTGAGATCTTCCCGATGAACCAGCGCGCGCTCGGCACCGCCGTGTCCACCGCCGCCAACTGGCTCAACAACGTCATCATCGGCCAGGTGACGCCGTACGGCTTCTCCAAGCTCGGCTGGAAGTACTTCTTCGTCTTTGTGGCGACCAACGCCAGCAACGCCGTCGTGTCTTACTTCCTTTTCCCGGAGACCAAGGGGCTCAACCTCGAGGAGATTGGCCGCCTCTTCGGGGACCAGAATGTGCGGGCGTACGAGCCGGAGCTCAGCAACGAGGACGACAAGCCTGTGACGTCCGTTCACCCGTAGTCCTGGTATCATTGGCCAGATTGTTGACATAGTGGTAGAAGGTGTATGTGATGCGTTGCAATGACTTTCAAAGGGCTAGCAATATCGACGACGGGCAACAAGCAATGGAGAAGAGTGAGCGAGCACGACTAAAACACCGCCGCGCCAGGGGACCAGAGTAGCCACACGAAGTTGTGTTTGTCACCATGTACATAGACAGCTATACACAACAACAACAGCGATGATTGCGCTGAGCACGTTACAAGGAGTCTAAAAGGTTCTACAAACAAACTGAGAGCCTCATAAAGTCGTTATCCAGTTTAAATGCAGTGGAGCGATGGCGCCCCCGGGCATCATGGTCTTGACGTCTTCCAGGAGCGCGAGAAACTTGGACTCTGAGCTCGTCGCGCAGAGGGAGATAAGGAAAAGCCTCAGGAGGAGCTGTACGACGCTGTCGCTGTACCTGACACTCGTGAGCTTGCGATCAAGAATGAGGAGCTCGGAAAGCAGGTCAATGTCGTAGTCCTCGGGGTGGGAGAAAAAGTTGCGATGGTCCGCTTGGGCGCAGACGGAGTCGATAGTCTTCGAGTTGCTGAGAAACTGCAGCCCAGGCTGCCCGACGTACTTCCTGACCTGCCAATCGCCGAGTAAGCGAGGGAAAAATATCTTGCACTGTAGTCAGCAGTCTGGGTGAACTGATGAACTGACCTGCTTGACCGTGATGTTGTGCTCTCCGAGCACCGACGAGCATGCTGCCTTCATGACGGCTAAGCCCAGCACGGGAACACGTGCCTTCCGTCAGCCTGTCGTCGCGACCCGACCGGTACTCGGGGTACTCACGTCAAGAAGGTAACGGGCGACGAACTGGAAGCCCGTAGCCTTCTCCTCCAGATCCAGGACGTCCTCCTCGAGGTCCTGGACGCGGACCTTGAGCGGCCGCAGGTCTTCAACCTCGGCGGTCATGGCTTGAGGACGACGAAGCACGGCAGCGTGAGTAACCGTGGCACTGCCCAGGAGCGAACTGCAGCTCACCGAGCAGGAGCAGCGCGACCTCCTCACAAGATCAGGGACACGCCCAACTACTGCCTCACCCCCAAGACCATCCCTCTGGATCCCCAAGCGCAAGGCGATGAAGAGATCCTCGGACCAATTTTCTGCAGGCTTTCCCCGCCAGCCCAGCCTCGACGCTCCCCGTCCTCATCTACTTAGGATCCGCGACGGGCTGACTCGGCCTCCACGGCCACCAGGCCACACACTTCTCGTTGATGCGCCATGGCAGGGTGTGAGTAACCTTCCTTCTGCGGAGCTGACACCCAGCAAAGACCGCTTCTTCAAGACATGGCACAAGAATCACAAAGAGTATAGGGTCATCTCCCTGGAGCTCTGGTCCCTCAACGCCTTCAAGATCGAAACATCGACATGCGTGCAGCGGCTCTTCGCAGCCCTCGCCCCACTGCTGGCCGAGGCCTGCTTCATGCTGATCCTCTTCATGCACTGGGGAGGGTGCCCAATCCTCAATGGCTGGATGCCCCCCCGTACTCTACTGCGATAAGTGCCCGCGCACCAATAACGGCGTGTGCACCCTTCCTGCCAACGTGAGCATGTCGACCTTCCTCCTCGCTGACCCCAGGATGGCGCACCTCATCCGTCCTCAGTCACAAGGCGTACGTTTTCGAGACGCTTTTTAGTACTTAATGAACAGAGCATGCTATAAAGTGCCCCACGCCGAGATCAAGAGGCTCTGCGGGGATCTGAGGTGGTCCGCCTGGACCAGTCAGTACCTCAACGTCGAAATCACATTGAGATCGGATGGGGATGCCACAACAGCTGTATTACAGCCTGCATTAGGTGAAACCTAATGGAAAAGATTAGCGGAATCAAAATTGCCGGAAGGGGCGATTTTAGAATCAGGTACATCCGGCGATGTCTGAAGCATGTTCGGGCGTGTAGCTCAGTTGGTAGAGCGTGTCATTAGCATTACGTAACAACGTGTTCTTGACAAGGTCTTTGGTTCGATTCCTAACTCGTCCACAAATATATCTTTTGCTTTTTTGCTGTCTGTGGGCTGTGCCGACGAATAGCCGAGCCGAGGAAGACCCGGTTGTTGGAAGCCGAGAACCGAAAAGCAGTTCAGCGAGATCTGGACGCGATGATGAGCTCCAGCGATCCAGCACTGCGATGAGCGGCTGCACATGGTCGTTGGAGCATGTGGTGCATACACAGCCGGGCGTACCGCTTCGTGGCTCCGAGAAAGCAGTCGCCGTGCAGATCTCCTCGGGAGATGCGGGCGCAGGGCTTGGCGCGATGGGTGTAGGCCTGTGCGCCCGCATCGCAGCCCTCTGCATCTCGGCCAGCTGCGGGCAGCGCCGTCACCACGCGCACGGACCGCGACGTCAGCGATGCAGGATGGGCCGAAGAGAACGCCGATGGACGCATTCCCCCTCGCATCTTGTTCGCTTTGTCCAGAGGGCGATGTGCAAACGCCGGGGCCGCGGGGGCCCAAGCGCCCGACGTCAGCCGCCCGCAGCTCTGGATCAAGTGCACCTCTGGCGTGCATACGGGTGGGACGAGGGCGACGATGCCAGCCAGTCCATGGTCCATGCGATGCTGCGTCGGAGGGAGTAGTGCTGTGATCGAGGCTATGAAGTGAGATCGGGAAGCGTCGGTCGGGTGCGATGGTGTCCGTGGCGGTCACGT
>JAMALN010001083.1:0-11980 GCA_023630115.1 Cutaneotrichosporon sp. PK4640 | reverse complement strand
ACACCCTCGTCGCGCTCTCGCTTGGGAAGCACCCTGCGCTGGGTCGTGTAAGGAGGAAGATCAGGGTAGGCCTGGGCGACGCCCAGAGGCACCAGGCGCTCCGGGTCTGAATGGACGACGGTGAGGGTGCCGTTCCAGCCCTTCCAAATCTCGAGGTCCGCGGCGTTCTCGCGCGCGAATGGGGTGTCGAGGTCGAGGGGACGCTGGTGGAACCCCTCGATCGCCTTGAAGCGGTCATCGAGATCCGCATACGCGACGAACGCGAACCGAGGAAGGCCGGGTCCCACGGAGAAGATGTCCACGGAGGAGCTGCGGCGTCAGCGGGCAACAACAGTGGCACTCACATGTCGCCAAACTGAGCGAACAGCATTCCCAAGTCCTTGGCGCACGCATCTGCAGGGAAGCTGCAACGTCAGCGGAGTCATTCACGCCCACTCACTTGGTGATCAACAGCTCGTCTTTCCGAGGCTGGATGTCGTCTTCTCCGCCTTCGGGCTGGGGCGGAGCTTCTCCCGGCGAGCGTTGTGGCACATCACGAGTGCTGCGAGGCAGGGGTGGGGGAGAGATTGCGCGGCTCACAGACGTCCGATGGGCTGGGGGAGGGGTCGGGCTGTGGGCCTGTGGTGACATGGTGGGAAGGGGCTTGGGACGATCAAAGGGCGACTTGCGGCGCGAGGGGTCGGCGTCGCCACGCTGCCAAGGGCCAGCCTCAGTGCTGCCGCCGGGCGCAGGCTCGCCGCCACCAGCGCGGTTGTAGAAGTCGTCGAGCGTGCGGTCCTTCTTGCGCTTCGCGTAACTGTTGCTCGCCGCGACGTTGGCTATCTTCTCCGAGAGGACGAAGCCCTCGACCTCGCTGCCCTTCGGGAGGTGGACGAGGGTGAGGTGGGCCTTGAGGAAGTCGGTGCAGATCTCGCGCCACAGGCGGCAGAACTGCAGACTCTCCGGGCGGGACGATGTGTCGATGCTGACGAGCGCCGCAGCCGAGCTGGTGAAGAGCACAAACTCGTGGGACATGGGCTTCTGCGTCTTGATCGACTGGTTGAGGTGGTCGCGGAAGCCCTCGACGGCCTTGTTGATCGCCGCGAGCTCGGTGCCCAGCGAGTCGGTCTGGCCAGCACACACGCGCATCTTGGTCCCGGACATGCCGGTCTCGAGGACCCACTCGATGGCCGAGCCCCAGCCCTCGCCGCCGCGGGTCTGCCCTTCCGCATACCAAACCGCATTGGTCATGCCAGACTGGCAGATCGCGCGGTGGAGGTCGATCGCGTCGCCAGCGTTGATGGTGGCGTACTTGGTGATGGGGAGGTGGCTCTGAGGTAGAGAGTAGACCGAGGTGGTGTAGTCTCCGAGGGTGAGGGTGGTGGCGGGAGTGAGGAGGGGCAGGTCCTGGAAGTCACCAGGGCGAGGGGGAGCGCGGTATGAGGTCTCTGGAGGTGTGTACGACATTGTCTGGTGACTTGAGCGCAGGGCCGGTGCCCCCGGATCGTACGCGGCGGGCTGGTAAGGGTCGTACGCGTCGCTGGTGTTCTGGAACGGCTTGGACTGCGGGGGCGAGTACGAGGCCGCACTGCTGTAGTCCTCGTATGGGGAGCGGAAGGTGCTGCTGGGTGGCATGGGGGGCAGGGGAGGTGTGGGAAAGTTGCGCGGGGGGAATGGGGGGAGGCCGGCTGGCGGCATGGGTGGCCGGAAGCCGGTGGCGTTGTCGCCATACGAGGGAGTGGAAGTAGGGTAGCGCTGCTGCGGGGTGTAACCGCCGCGGTTATAGCCTCCACTCATGATGGGAAGATGAGTAGGGCAGTTGGCTGACACGCGTCAGCCCTTGTTACCGTTGTTAGGATGCTCAGCGCGTGAGAGCTGCTCACTTGGGTATGGGTAGGGGTAGCTGCTGTCCGTTGTCAATCAGAGCAGGTTCAAGAGGGAGGGAGAGGAGGGGGTGGGGGATGTGAGTAGGGTGTGAAGAGTGAGAATGAGATGGGGGAAGTAGAGGAAGTAGAGGTAGAAGAGGAGGAAGAGGAGGAGGATGAGGAGGAGAGAGTAATGGTTTGGATGAAAGAATGAGTTGAGTTGAGAGAAGAGTTGCTTTGGAGGGTGGGTGGAGATGGGGGGGTGTCGCGAGCAAGGTGCACCAAGAGAGTGAGAGATGGATGGAGAGACGGCGGTATGCGGAACTAGCCTCGCCATTCTCCGGCTAAGGTCGCTTCACACCCAGTACGGTGAGCGGGGTATCCGGCGATATGGCCGCGTGGCAGATCCAAACGCCACCCAGTCGCCCATGCCCAGTTCCAGGGCGGAGGGGTTGCAGTGACGACACCTCCACCACCATCGTGTCCGACCACGACGTCGTCCACAACCACAACCTCCATCACCAACTTCCCCGCCGCGCCTCCCTCCCTCTCGCACGCGACATCGGCCCCCTGCGCGTGACTCGGCGCATCTCCCCTCTCCCCCTCCTCCACTATGGTGAGCCCGCTGCACTGCTGCACAGCTGCACAGCATACGGCTCGCCGCGCTCGCGCACCCGCACTGACACCAGTCCAACACCCTCCGGCCCTACCTCAACGCGGTGCGCGCGTCGCTCACGGCGGCGCTGACGCTCGAAAACTTCTCGTCCCAGGTCGTGGAGCGGCATAACAAGCCCGAGATCGAGGCCAACAAGACGCCCGAGGTGCTCCTCCAGCCGCTGGTGGTCGCGCGCAACGAGAGCGAGAAGGTGCTCATCGAGCCGTCGATCAACTCGGTGCGCGTCAGCATCTCGATCAAGCAGGCCGACGAGATTGAGAAGATCCTCTGCCACAAGTTTACGCGGTTCATGATGATGCGCGCCGAGAACTTTGTCATCCTGCGCCGCGCGCCGATCCCCGTGAGCCGTCCCGCGGCACAGCTGACCCCAGGGCTACGACATCTCGTTCCTCATCACCAACTTCCACGCCGAGACGATGCTCAAGTACAAGCTCGTCGATTTTGTGATTCAGTTCATGGAGGACGTCGACAAGGAGATCTCGGAGATGAAGCTCTCGCTCAACGCCCGTGCGCGTATCGTCGCCGAGAGCTACCTCGCCACCGTGAGTGCCCCCCTGCGCCCCTGTGCCCCGCTGACGCCAGTTCACGTAAACTGTAGATGTCAGAAGATTGTATTACCAGGGATGCGACCTTACGCACAGCGCCCGAACTGGAGGACGGGATGACGAAGGAGTGTCGGGAAGCGCTGACTGACTGGAGGTGCCCTCGCTCTGGGAGAATCTAGCGATACATCTTATCGAGGGGGAGGGGTGTGAGGGTGGTTGAGGACCAGCCTACAATTGAGGGATCTAGTGCATGGTGTGGGTTTACGCAACCCCATCGCCGTCGTGTGCGGGTGAGGCTGCTCATCGAAAGCTACCAGTTCATCTGCGCCTGCGGCTCATCCTCCGGAGGACGGGTCCCACCTACTTCGTCCAGCAGCTGCGATAAGTCCGCTTGTGTGAGGTTATAGGCGGCCCCGGACTCCGACGGGTCGCCCTCCCACAACCAAGGGCCGGACTGCTCCTGGGGCGGTGGAGCGGGCGGGTGTGCACCCCAGTGTGCCGGCGGTTGGGCTGGGGCCGGCGAGGCAGGAGTGGGCGGGGCCTGCGCGTGCGGCACCTGGGGAGCCACCTGCCCCTGCGGAACACGCGCCCATGAACAGGAAGGTGCCGGCTGGGGCTGCTGATACGGCCCAGCTAGGACCGGTGGTGCGGCCTGTGTCTGCGGAGCGTACGCCCCAGGGAAGGCGGGTGCCATCTGGGGCTGCTGATACGGCCCCGCCTGCAGATGCGGGGCAGCCTGTGTCTGCTGAGCAGATGCCCAAGAGGCCGGTCCGAACGAGGGGTGTACAAACCCTGGGGGATGGGCGGGCGCTCCGTGGGCAGCTTGTACAAACACAGGTTGCTGAGTAGCTTGCCAAATCTCTGGCTGCTGGGCGAGGTACTGCTGGTCCGGGTGCTGCTGGGCGGAGTGTTGCTGGGCTGGGTGCTGTTGGACGGGGCCAGGTCCAAGCTGCGGCACCTGCATCGGGTCCCAGGTGGGAGGCTGGTTCACGACGTTCGAGTTGTAGAAGTTGCCGTTGATCGTGAGCCCGAAGTGGCCTGCTTGCACTTGGAGCTGAGCCATGCGCTGTTCGAGATCGTGCTCGCGCGCCTCCGCCTCCGCCTTCGCCCTTCGGGCATCCCAGTCTGCACGCCTTTGTTCCTTTGCCTCCTTAAGCCTCTGCTTTTTGGCAGCGGCGCGGGCCTTCTGTTCCGCCGCCTGCTCAATCGACTTCTTCTTTGCGTGCTTCATTCCCTTGTCATACCACTTGCGCTGGTATTCCATATTACCGGCGAGGGCGACGTCGTGCGTCTGCGGGGCAATGTAAGAGGCGCCTGCGGTCTGTGGCGCCCCGAACGCGGCCCCAGCCTGCGGGGTCACGTTCGCACTTGCCATTTTGCGGGCTGGGTGTTAGCAGGAGGGGAGAGACTGGGTTTGCGAGAGGATTGGCGACGAGGAGGAGTGTGGGGAGTGGAATGAAGAAGAGGGCATGCTCGCGCCCAGATTTAAACGGTCACTGGTGGTTGAGGAGTCTGGGGAGGGGGGATCGAGGGGATGGCGCAGTGGCAGTGTGTCAAAGTCAGTCAGTGTGGCGCTAGCCCGTCGTGCGAGTGAATGAAATGTGAAGTAAAGAAGCAGAACGACACAATTGGCATCAGCCTCGAGTATTGCGAGGCGTCGATGGGCTACCGGATGGGCTACCGGATGGTCTGGCGGCGGAAGTCCGCGACCTCGCTCTCGCTGGGCACGGCGGGCAGCCACTCGCCCAGCCAGGCGCGCAGAATTTCCTCGTCGCGCGCGAGCACCGTGCGGCCCTTGATCCGCACCCTTCGTCGCGCACCCTCATGCTCGCCGATGTGCATGAGCGCCTCGAGCGACGTCCGCCAGGTCGGCCGTGTCCCCAGCGCCCGCATCCACCCCAGCGCGCGAGCCACCTCGTCCTCCGCCGCCGCCGCGTCCCCAAACTCCGAGCCGTATTGGCGCAGGAGAGACATGTACGCCTCCCACGTGCGCGCGGAGGGGATGATGTGCGCGTACGCGGCGTCGGCGGCGGGCGGGGGGCACGTCGAGGCGGCGGGGAAGGCGCGTGGGGAGAGGAAGTCGGCGAGGCCCAGGAAGGAGCGCGCACCGAGGGGCGAGGACACGTCGGCGAGGCCTGGCCAGTTGCCCAGCACGACGGCGCGGAAGAGAGCACGCGCGCGCGCCCACGGCTGCTGGCCGCCGTGCTCCTCGTGCCAGCTGTACCGCGGGGGATCGAGGAGCTCCTTGAGGGGCACGCTGCGCCAGTCTACCTCGCGGGCTTGGTAAGTCGCGGGGGTGGCGTGGATTGCCGAGGCGAGCGCGCGCAGCCTCCCGCGGAAGGACTCGAGGCCTGGGTCGAAGCCGCGCTCGGTGCACGTGCGCGCACACTCCAGGAGGAGGGTGAGGGAGATGTCGTCGTGGACAACACCCCAGCGCCCACGCGCTGCCTCCCACAACCGGAATGCCACACCGGGCTTGCCGTCCCGGGACGCGAGGGAGAGGAGGACGTTGAGCGCCTGCGTGTCGAGGTGCACCGCGCGACCGCCAGCTGGACGCGGCGCCTCCACCTGATGCCCTCGCTTGGGTCGCCACGCGTAGTGGTCGACGGCCTTGAGGGCGTGCGTGAGCCCGTCGGCGCGCGCGAACTGCACCTCCGCACCGACGCAGAGCGTTGCTGCATCGATCAACCGGGCAGATCCTCCGACTGCCTGGTAGCTGTTCTGGATGTCGCGCCAGAGGCGCCGGGCAGCAACGACGTCGCCGCGCCGCAGCAGGCCGTGCATCACGGGAGTGAGGGTGTGCCCGATCGCGACGGCGTCGGGGATCTGGGCGACGAGCGCCAGCAGATGCTTAGCAGTCACGCCCTCATCGGCCGCGGCACGGGAGAGGAGGATCGACCATGCGCGGGCCGTCGTTCCCAGGTCTACCTGGGGGTTGCTATTCGTGCCCGGCGCCTCGTGGCCCTCGGCGTCGGCGTCGGCGTCCACGGGCAGACCCGCCACGATCGGCTCGAGAAGCTTGACTGCGTCGGCAAGGGACGGCACCCCTTCGGCCGCCATGAGGCGGTAGCTTGCCGAGGCATCACTACCAGCAGCGCGAGCGAGGGCTCTCAGCCCGTCCTCCAGTCGGCCAGCCTCGAGGTGGACCGTGGCGACAGCGAGCCACTGGCTGGAGGAGAGCTCAATACCCGTACGCTTCGCGTGGGCGAGAATTGGCACAACGGCAGTAGGGGCAAGGAGGTGGGGCGAGAGAATGGCATTGAAGCTCTCCGGCCGTGCAGCGAGGTTGGCGGGAGGCGTCATTCCCTCGAGGCCGGAGATGAGGGCTGCAACGACGCGCGCCATCTCCTCCTGCACCGCTGCCGGTAGAGAGGAAGCCATTCTTCTGCCTGCGAGGGCGCGCAGGAAGCGGTGGTACCTCGCCAGCGCACGGACGGCTTGATCGGCGCTCCTCTTCCTGTCGAGATGGGTAGCGTCTGCAAGGACGCGGAGACCCTCATCAACCACAGGGCGGATGAGCGTGAGTGCATGGGCGCGGAGGGCGGCCTGCGCAAACCATCCCAATGCGCGCAGGCGCCGGTCGTATGCCGTCGCCGAGGCCTCGAGGGGAGAGGTGACGGTGGGAAGGAGGCGGGCGAGCGCCGACGTCGAGGCGGGGAGGCGGAGGAGGGTAGAGAGGCCATTTCGGCCCGTGTTGGGAGGGCGCGCAAAGAAGGATGGGGGAAGGGAGTCGAGGGCTGCGTCGAGAGTGCGCGGCCCCTTCCGGGACCGGGATGGACGGGAGGGTGGTATTGGTGGTGGGTCGGGGGTGACGGCCGCGGGAGCCCGCTTGCGGTGCGACGGACCGGCGCCGCGCACCGTATTGGAAGGGGTGTGGGTACCGGCTTGAACGTCCAGGGACGGTGGGAAGACGCTGAACGTCCGCCGCGGCGTGTCAGCGACGGGAAGGTCGACGGCACTCGTCGCGCTACTGCTGGCCTCGCGGCAGACGGGCCAGCAGGGGAGGTGGCACCGCGGCCGGGGACAGAGTGCTGTCCTGCTGTCAGATGGGTCACAATCCTCCTCACCTTGCTGCAGTGAGGTTCCTCATCGCCCCATCGTGTTGCTGAGATGTTGAGAAGAGCTGGGTGCGAGCGTTCGAGGTGAGTGTCTTTGCGTTTGAATGTGGGCCGAGGTCACGTGATCGCCACGTGTGCGGATTCAGGCTCGTAATGTCTTGACGCGCGACGCGTCTTGTTGACTTTCTCACTTCCACTATTGTTCTCCCATTCTCCATCATCCCGCGCATCCCGCCATGGTGCTTCCTACAAAACGCGTGACGGTCCGCTTCCCAACCACGGTGCAGGACGAGATGTACCAGTTCCTCGAGCTGCCGCCTGAAATCTTGAAGGCCGTCGAGGGCGGGCAGAGTGTCCCGTAAGCTTCGTTGCCGCTTTGAGCTGACACCAGCCTCACCATCAAGGGGCGCCCATCAGACGACGCGGTACTCTGCACAGACGACAAGACGTACGCGCTCCGCGGGGTGAGCATCTCGAACTCGCTCCTCGTCCTCCGGCCTCCACCCTCCTCTGATGGGGAACTACACATCCGCGACATCCGGCACGAGGTCTTCGAGTGCGTCCCCGCCGCCGGACGCACCGAGCGCCTCCACACCCTCCTGAGGGACAGTGCGTGGCGCGGCGTCGGGCACCCGCCGTGGCCTGAACGTGCCGGCGAGAAGCGCAAGCGCGCCAAGCGGTATACGCGCGCCCAGTTGAGCAGCGTCGTCCAGGCGAGCGAGGGGGAGCTCGCGCGCGCCCTGCGCGATGCCAACATCATCGAGGTCGACGGGCACATGCTCCTCCTCCGCCCGCCAGAGCTCGCGTCCCTCCTGTCCCTCCTCCTCGCCCTCCTCACCGTGCATGGGGACGAGGGGGAGAGCAAGGCACGCGCGGAGGCCATCATGTCCGCCCTCTCTGAGGACCACGATGTGCCCCACGGCCTCTCAAGTGGCGTTATGGGGCTTTTCGGCGACCTCGTTGGCGACGACTGGAACGCGGACGTGCCCGCCGCCGTGCGTGAGCTCGGCCGTGGCCTCCTCACTGCCCAAGGGGTGAGCTTGGAAGCGTTGAGGAAAGCTGACAACAGGCCATCCCCCGCTCCCTCGACGGCCTGCTGGCCGACTGGCGCGCCCAGGCCGGTGCGTTTGAGTCCCACGTTGCCATCGACCTCCTCAGCGGCTCGTACCTCCTCCGCGACCCCCCACCGGCTGCGTCCAACAAGGGCCAGCTGGTCGAGTACTTCCCCGTACACACGTTGAGCGCGCATGCGCCGACACGGTTCACCGACCTCTTCCTCGCGCGCGCGCGGTGGCGGCCGGACGAGATGATCCCCTTCATGCGCGGGCTATACCCTGAAGGCGACACCAAGGCGCGGGACAAGCTCGTGGCCAAGTACATCCGTGTGGTCAAGGAGCGGGAGGGCGCGTGGTGGTACCCGCGCCGGACGGGCTAGTGTAGACATTATGTATGTATGCAAGAACTGTACTATCTAGTGGTCTAGTCGGTCGCGAGGGGCGGCGGGGGCGCCTCGCCTGGCGCCGCTGGGGTGTACGCGGCTGTTGTCAGCTCCTGGAAACGTCGAGGCAGCTGAGGGGCCAGATACTCACGCAGCGTCTCGGCCTCGCGTAGGCGCTTGACCCAGGCTTCGCGCTCCTTCTCAATCCGCTTGTACATGTTGTGTCCTAGCCCATCGCCGAGGATGAGCTTGCACACGAGCGCCGAGTCATTCCCAGGGTTCGGGAGGCCGGGCTTTGGATGCGTCGGATCAGGGAGGAACTGGATGAGCTGGTGGTTGGCGCTGAAGATGGGCAGGTGGAACGAGCTGTCCTTGATCGTGTCCTGGTGTCAGCTAAGGAGAACCCTGCAGCTCACGTAGGGGATGATGAGCGAGTGGAGATCGGGTGCGCCGGGCGCGCGGTGCGGCGCGTTCAGGTCCTCCCCGCCCGGCCGCTTGAGCGCGATGAAGATGATCTGGTGTCAGCTGCCACATCGACTCTTCAGCTGGACCCACGCGCTGGTCGGTGAGCCATATCCGGCCCCAGCTCTTCTCGGTGCGCTTCGGGCCTTCGATGGTGGCTGGGATCTTGAGCTCCACGTCCGTGGAGTATCCCGGCGTCAGGAGCTTCTCGCCGCGGTGGATCGGCGCGCGGGTTTCTGTCTCAGCTGAAGTCTATGCTAACCAGCTTACCTCCCCAAGCGATTGTGTTTGCAGCCATTGTTGGTTGCTGAGCAGATGGTGTGTACGGTGGCAAATGGATGGATGGCTATATATGGCCCAGTTGAATATGACGATCATCCCGGGTCAGTCACGCTTGCACGGCTCCACCCTGGATGAACATGGAATATCCCACGGGGAAAGTGTGTGTACGTGACGTGTCAATTCTGTATCACTTTGTGTCTGCCGTTGCTTGGCTCGCGCTTGTTCCTGCTCGTCTCTCTCCCTCTCCAGTCACCAACACCACCCACCACCCCCTTCTCCACCATCCTTCCTCGCATTCCACTCATCCTCTCAACCTTTCTCC
Source organism: Cutaneotrichosporon sp. PK4640 (assembly GCA_023630115.1). Lineage (NCBI taxonomy): Eukaryota > Fungi > Basidiomycota > Tremellomycetes > Trichosporonales > Trichosporonaceae > Cutaneotrichosporon > Cutaneotrichosporon sp. PK4640. The sequence goes on along the minus strand of JAMALN010001083.1, from coordinate 2,353 downwards.
ACAACCCCCTATCAACATCCTCACCATCTCCCCTTGGTCCTGTTGCTTGGCCATCTACCCGTATCGTAGCATACCCCGGCGCGAGGACAACAAACCCTACCCCTCGCGTGACAGCCCATGCCTTCCTCCGCCCCCCGCGCCTCCTCCTCGGCCGCGCAGGCGCGCAGCAAGACCACCTCGCGTGCAGGTAGTCCTGGCGCGTCGTCCGACTCTAAGAGCGGCCCAGGAGGCGTCAAGGACGACCCCGACGCCACCCTGGCCGAGGACGACAGCTCCATCGCGCGCGCGGCCGCGCAGAGCCGGCACGAGGCCGACCTTGCGCAGCACGCGTACGAGCCGCCACGGCCTGAGCGCGTGCAGGACGAGTGAGTGGATGGCGTGGAAGACCCCTTTCGCGTCGGGGCGCGGATTGGCTCCGTTCCGCACCACATGTCTGGCCATGCATCCATCCGCCACAATGCTAACGCGCAGCTGGCAAGTCGCGTACGTGTGGGCGTTCATCGTCAAGTTCGGGTTGCTGCCCAGAATCAGCAGCTTACTGAACCTCGAGGAGTGAGTGTATTGGTTGGCTGGGCCGGGTCGGCGGGGGAAGGTTGGCCTGGCCTCGGCTAGGCTGGGCGGGCCTGTGACGGCACGCCCAGGTGCCACATCCACCCATCTGCGAGCACTAACCCCAGCTTTGAGCGGAGCCTATGTGAGCCCGTCGCGAATCGGCCAGACGATGTGCTCGAGGGCGTTCTTATCGCCTTCCTCAAGAATCTCAAGCCCGGTCTGCGCAACATTGAGTGGGTTTTGGTCTATTACGGCTAATTAACGCGCAGCTGCACAAACATCCAGTCACACCTGTCCAATTTCATCTCCGAGCAGCTCCAAAAGTCGTCAGAATTTACCGTCTGGGACCGCCCGTGGGCACCGCACGAGGAGGCGCGGGGCAGCTGCTGTAACAAGACGGCCGACCGCATGCTCCTGGGCCGCCTGCGTGGACCACACGAGGACCAGCAGGTCCGCGTCCGCAAGAACCCCATCGCCCAGATAGAGAAGAAGGGCGGGGGAATATTCGAGCTCGATTGGTACGAGCGCGCGCGCCTGCTGCGTCAGCTCGTCGACTGGCAGCGTGAGTCCCCCGATTTGGCGCCACCAGCTTACACCAGTGTCCCACTCCGACGTGATCCGCGAGAAGATCAAGGAGGCGCAGGCCAAGAAGGACGAGGCGAACAAGAAGAAGCCGAAGCGCAAGAACCCCGAGGAGGAGGAGGAGAAGGTCGACAAGAGCGCCGAGATCTGGATCGAGCCGGTCGGTCTTGACCGCAACAAGAACCGCATCTGGAGTCTTGACAGTGAGCTCCAGTCGGCGAACGAGCTAACGTCAGAATCAGCGCGCCTGTACAAGTCGGGGAACCCGTTCAAGCGGCCCTGTCCACTTGTCACCATGACCACCACCAAGGCCGAGCTCCAGAGCCAGATGGAGACGTACAAGGCGCATGGAGAAGCCGTCCCGCCCAAGCCCACCGGATCAGGTCCAAAAGGCAGGTTAAGCCAGAAGGAGGCGTTGGCGCACCGGCGCAAGCTCAAGGGGATCGAGGACGAGAAGCATCTCGGCGAGTGGATCGAGCAGTCCATTCCAGAGGTCGAGAAGGAGGAGGCCCGCGTGTCTCGCGCCCGCAAGAAGGTCCTCGACACCATGCGTATACTCCAGGCGGCGGAGCTGCGCACGACGCGTACGCGCCGGTCCACTCGTCAGGTCGACTACACGTACGGCTCGATGGACGACGAGGTGAGTTGCTGCGGTGGGCTTGTGCTAACTCTTCAGGACGACGACCTTCCTCGCCGGGGCGGACGACGCGGCGCTGCTGCCTCCTCGTACACCGAGCCACCCCGCAAGCCCGTCATCCCGGGGGAACGTCGCTCTGGGCGTCTGCGGGCGCGAGTCGAGGTGGAGGAGGATGAGGACGAGGACACAGTGTCTGTCGCGCCTAGTAGAGACATGTCGCCGGCGCCTTCCTCACCTCCACCGCCTGAGGTGTTCCCAGACGGAACGAAGAAGGTGAAGGGGTACGCGTACGTCGAGGTGCCGGGGTCGTCGCCATCCGAGGTGAACGGCAACAGCATGGCGAACGGGAAGGTGAACGGGGGAGGGACGGAGGACGAGCCAATGATTGTTGACGACGACGAGTGAGCATGCATATTTCACATACAGTCAGTTTGCGGGAGTTGTGTGTTGTGGGTCAGAGTTGCAACCGATGTTATGTCTGCATGCCAATCTCTCGCGGGTGCTGTAATTAATGTGCTGTGATGTCAGCGGGAGCCTTGACAAAGGGGCAGCTAGTCTGCTGCGCAACTCACCCTCCGGGGT
>JAMALN010001082.1:0-11989 GCA_023630115.1 Cutaneotrichosporon sp. PK4640 | reverse complement strand
GACGCTGGTAATCTGGGGTGCATGGGGTGGCAAGGGCGGCACTAAACCGGTCGTGTCTGATCAACGCCACGGCACGGTCCAGACCTCTGATAACGGAACGGAACACTGTCCAGCACCACTTCCACTTCCATTACTCAATCGATGCTCGCTGTCGAGGGTGTCATCCCGGACCCATGGGTCGGGGAGACTAACCCCCACCACACTGACCGTACCGAACACCGGGATGTAGATGACGAGTCAAGTCGACGAGTGTTGACGAGCATGACGAGATGCCAAAATGTTAGGCGAGACAAGTAACGCGTTTGTAACGCCGTGCCGGGGCGCAAGACAGATCGCCGAATTGCTTGTGGCCCTGCACCACTGCTTGCACGGCGCACCGTTCAGCAACTGGCCACGCGGTCAGTCACCAGCGGAGGGCGGTCGACGAGCCAGTCTTGAGAATCGCTCGCCCTTCCATCCAAACAGACGCCACACGTCTTGTAGGAGTCAGAGCAAGCATGCATGAGAGGGATCGGCGGGAAGGTGGTAGCGCGCGCCGCCTCCGGGCGCCATGCCGAGCCGTGCGGGCCGCCTCAGGGTTAGGTTAGGGATTAGCGGGCCGTAACGGTTGCGGGGAGGTGTATTGAATAGAATATCCCCCAAGCCGCTGACAGCAGCCGCGCAGCCACCCGGTTCATCCTCACCATCATCGCCATCACAGACTACGTCGCACAGGCAGCACGCAGCAGCACGCAGCAGCACGTTGATCAAGATATGTGTTTCGGCATGTGTGGTCCTCCCACGCGCCCTCGTGGATTGCTCGGTGTGTTTGTATACGAGTTGCATCGCCCGCCTCCTCAGCCGGCCACCATGCAGTCTTGAGGCAGCGAGCAGCAAGGACGAGGACAACTTGCCACCCAAGGACGACCGATTTGCGCTACACTGTGCCTGACTTCCCTAATGCCGGCAATCCGATTTCAACGTTGTAAACGTGTGCAGTTCTAATACCACACCTTGCTCTGCGAAAAATAAATCCAAGCTCTTCAGGGAATGTACAGGGTTGCCAGGGCTGGCCTCCGTGGCCGCCGGGACCCCCTTTCTGCCCTTGTGCTCTCCCCCGCCCGCCTCCTTGTTCGGTCCTTTGGCCATGCCCTGGCGGTACGACAAGGGGGGAGGAAGGGAGACACGATCGGGGCATGGGCGGGTCACTAGCGCTTGTGATTGTCTGGAACCCTTTGCGCCCTTGGTCCCTGAAAGTGTACTCATTGGATGGTTAATCTGCACTAGAGTGAGAGGATGCAGGAGGCCCAAGGGGGGAGAAGGGACACACCCTCAAACCTGGCTGTTCTCTTGCACCGTCCACCCTAGCCACCCTGTCCACCCCGGCAGACCTTTAGCTAGGGTGAGAACCCGCGTTGCCGCTGTCGCTGCAGACGCGGGCAGGGATGCACACACACACACGACGACGACCGTGTTGGGTTTGCCTAGACAACCTTCTCCCCTTCTCCCTTCAACCGCCCGCCCGCGCTCACCCCCCCTCAGGTCCCACCTTCCCTTGCGCCCTTCTTCACCGCCCGCCCACAGGTATCGACGGCCACCCAGCACGGTCAGCACCCCACCCAGCACACACCGCACCCACCCTCTTTCCATCGCCGCCCTCACTCTGGTCGTCGTCGTTGATCCATTCACTCTCTCCTCTCCTCTCCTTACTCCTTTCCTATCACATCCTCCTCTCAAAACCATCTTTCTCGTCCACCTCTCTCGCCGTCCGACACCTCCCTCCCTCCCCCCCCTCTCCTTCGGCCGCCGACTCAATCTTGACACCATCTCTACCTTCAGTGCGCGCTGTGCTGCAACCCCCACGCTCGTTCCGCTTGCCGTCGCCAGCACACTCGACTGATTCGTCGACGCTCGGCACGTCCCTCCCCCTCGGTTCATTCACGCGCGCACCCCGTCTTCCCTTCTCGACAACCCGCCCTTTCGCTCTCGCTTTCCTGTTTCTTTGACTCTCGCGAACCCGCCGCCTGCCTATCCCCTACTCTCCTCCTCCCCTTTCTCTCGACACTCGACGTTGGACACACATCCACACACGTCGATCGCGTCGCATCCTCATTCCCATCGACACTCATCATCGCCCTCCGCTTCGTCCGTTTCTGCTTGCATTCACGTTCAAGGCTTCGCTGCGTGTCGATTCACTCCCCCCAACGCGCGCATGTTCTTCTAGACCACGACGCGAGCTAGTCGATCCCCTCCTCCAGCTCTGTCTGTTATAGAATCCCTTCCGAACATGTCGCCTGGCCACGGTCGCCGCCAGGCGGGCGGTAACCGCCGTTTGCTGGCCGCCCTCCTCCTCGTTGTCATGATGCTCTCGCAGGTGGCACTTGCCGACCACCACGTCCGAAACGCCCGCGCGCTCCCGGACCCCCGCCGATCCCGCTCTCTCTTCCACAAGTACCGCCGTCAAAATGGTAAGTACCTTGTCACCCATCGCGCGTACTGTCGTCTTATTGCTCGCGCTTGACACCACGTCTTGGGATGATGCTGACTTTGTCGCAGAGGAAGGTGGTTCTGCGGAGCCGGTCGCGGTCCCCAATCCGTCAGCAGCAGGTCCCTCGCAGGATTCGGCAACCAACCCTGAGACCCCTGCAGAGGACAACCAGGCGCCCACGCCTCCTTCTCCCTCGCCCACTCCCTCGCCCCCGCCCTCACCACCCGCCGAGCCTCCTGCACAGCAAGAACCCTCGTCGTCGTCGTCGTCGGAGGAGCAGCCCTCCACCCCGGAGCAGCAGCAGCCTACCTCTCCCTCGCAGGAGCAGCAGCAGCCTACCTCCCCCTCGCAGGAGCAGCAGCCTACCTCCCCTCCGCAGGAGCAGCAGCCCACCTCCTCGTCGCAGGAGCAGCAGCCTACCTCTCAGGAGCCGCCGACGTCGACCCCGGAGCAGACTTCGTCGACCTCCTCGGAGCAGCAGCCCACCACTCCCCCGGAGCAGTCCCCATCGACCCCGCCCGAGCAGCCTTCCGTGCAGCCGACCTCCCAGACCTCTGCGTCGACCACCCCCGCGCCACCTTCCTCTGCCTCGACCACCGAGCAGTCGACCTCGGCCGGGCCGGAGCAGCCCTCGTCCCCTCCTCAGGAGTCGGCAACCTCCGAGTCTGCCTCGACTGTCCCCGAGCAGTCCGCGACGACCGAGACCTCTCAGTCGGCTGTGGTTCCTCCTCCTCAGTCTTCGGTCGAGCGGTCGACCACCACCGAGGCGGAGACGTCATCAACGGGGCAGAGCTCTGTCCCCCAGCCTTCGAGCCAGCAGTCGACTTCCGCCGAGTCGTCTTCGGCTACGAGTGAGCAGGTGACCTCTACTCCTCCCATCCCCTCGTCGCACCAGTCGACTTCCGCCGAGTCCTCGACCGAGCCCCTTCCCTCGTCGCAGCAGTCCTCGGCTGAGTCGTCCGCCACCACTGAGCAGGTTACCTCGACCCCTCCTCTCCCGTCGTCGCAGCAGTCTTCGTCTGCTGAGTCCTCCTCAGCTACCACTGAGCAGGTCACCTCCACTCCTCCTCTGCCGTCGACGCAGGAATCCTCGGCCTCGACTGAGCAGTCGGTCTCGACTCCTCCTCAGCCGTCGTCGCAGTCGTCTGAGCTGCCCTCCACCTCTCCCCAGCCCTCGACCTCTGAGTCGCCCTCGTCTGTGCCCCAGCCGTCCTCGGCGTCCCAGTCGCCGTCGGCACCCCCTCCGGCGTCGTCGAGCGAGCCCGCTCCCTCTAGCGCCCCTACATCTGTTTCGGGCTCAACCTTCACTGAGCGCTCGTCTGACTTCGGCTCAGCATCGTCCTTGGACTCGTCGGCTGGCCCGTCGAGTTCCGAGTCCGTGTCTGGCACCTCGACCTCCCCTGCTCCTACCCCCACCTCCAGCAGCAGCCAGTCCGAGGTTCCCCAGCCCTCTGTCTCCCCCTCCACCTCCTCTGAGACTACGCCCACGACTTCGGCCGTCGCACCGCCGACCTCGCCGACGACATCCGAGCTCCCGTCTCCTCCGTCGCAGTCACCCTCGCCGCCCCCGGCTTCGTCGCAAGAGTCGTCTACCGTCGTCGTTCCTCCCCCTCAGGCCTCGACCACTGTCACTCCTGAGCCGGGTACGACCTCCGCTGTCCAGCCCGAGCCCTCCAGCCCCATCGTCCCTCCCCCTGAGGGGACGACGACGGTTGTCCCGCTGCCCGACACGACCACTGCTGTTCCTCAGCCGTCGCAGCCTACTGTGTCTGTTCCCGGTACGGAGCCAACTCCAGAGCCTACCCCAGGCCCTTCGGAGTCGGAGCTGCCACAGGAGTCCACCCCGGTGGTCCCTCCTGTGTCGGAGCCAACACAGGCGTCCACTACTGTGAACCCTCCTGTGTCGGAGCCAACCCCGGACCAGTCTACAGTTGTTACGGGTCAGCCTGCACCCTCGGGTCAGCCCTCCCAGCCTCCCGTCGTCTCGGGTTCTGAGCAGCCGGTTCCTTCCGCCAGCGAGGTCCCTTCGCCTTCGGCTTCGGAGGTTCCTCCCGCCCCCTCTGCCTCGGAGCAGCCTGGCCCCTCGGCGTCTGAGCAGCCTGGCCCCTCGGCTTCTGAGCCGCCCGCCCCCTCTGCCTCTGAGCAGCCTGGCCCGTCGGCGTCTGAGCAGCCTGGCCCCTCGGCTTCTGAGCCGCCCGCCCCATCTGCCTCTGAGCAGCCTGGCCCCTCGGCGTCTGAGCAGCCTGGCCCCTCGGCTTCTGAGCCGCCCGCCCCCTCTGCCTCTGAGCAGCCAGGCCCCTCGGCGTCTGAGCAGCCTGGCCCCTCGGCTTCTGAGCCGCCCGCCCCCTCTGCCTCTGAGCAGCCTGGCCCCTCGGCTTCTGAGCAGCCTGGCCCCTCGGCTTCTGAGCAGCCCGGCCCCTCGGCTTCTGAGCAGCCTGGCCCATCCGCAAGCGAGGTGCCACCTTCGCCTTCGGCTTCAGAGGTTCCTCCCGGCCCGTCGGCGTCTGAGCAGCCCGGTCCCTCTGCGTCTGAGCAGCCCGGTCCCTCTGCGTCTGAGCAGCCCGGCCCCTCTGCCTCTGAGCAGCCCGGCCCCTCTGCCTCTGAGCAGCCTGGTCCCTCTGCCTCTGAGCAGCCTGGCCCCTCGGCCTCGGGCTCCGAGCAGCCGGGTCCTTCAGCCAGCGAGGTCCCCCCTTCGCCTTCGGGCTCGGAGGTTCCCCCTGGCCCCTCGGGGCAGCCCTCCCAGCCTCCGGTCGCCTCGGGCTCTGAGGTGCCCGGTCCATCTGGCAGCGAGGTCCCTCCTGCGCCTTCGGCATCGGACGTCCCTCCCGCACCGTCCGGTCAGCCCTCGCAGCCCCCGGGCTCGGAGGAGCCTGGCCCCTCGGCTTCCCCGAGCGGCGACGCGCAGTCCGCCTCTCCCGCGGACTCGACCCCTACAACGACCAGTGCGCCGTACATCCCGTATACCCCGACTGCGACGTCGCTCGTCATCGCAGCTCCGACTGCGGATGAGGAGAAGCCTTCCCGCACCGTCGACCCCTCGACTCCCTACACGCCGACGGCTGCTCCCATTCCCAGCGACGTGCCTAACCTGATCTTCCCCCCTCAAGGTGACATCTCGAACGACCCGAACTTCCAGACCAACAATGACAAGGACCCGGTCAAGGGCAAGACGCAGGTATCGATCCTTCTGTCAATGAACAACTACCCATGGCTCTTCACAACGGCAAACGACGAGGCGCAGGGTCAGCTCTTTACCACGTTCCCCAAGCTCATCGCGAATGCCCTCAACATCCCAGAGTCGGACATTGTCACGTACGGTCTCCGCGTCTACCAGCCTGCCACTGGTGACCCCACCCTCGGCACCCAGTGGCTGGGCTTCGTTCCGACCGACCAGTTCCAAACGCTCGAGACTTACGTCTCGACCGGCAACTCGCCGCTGTACAACCAGCCCGGCATTGCTGGTGCCCTTGCGGCCCAGATCGACCCCTCGTACCCGATCGCCGCCGCTGGTGGCTCGTCCATGCGTACCAACACGAGCTCGAGATCCAACGAGGACGGCGCCCGCAAGCGCAACATCATCATTGGTGTCTGCGTTGGTGTCGGCGGTGTGCTCTGGATCCTGCTCGTCTTCTGGATCTACCGTCGCGTCAAGCGCGCCAACGAGCGGGCTGTCAACAAGCGCCTGTCGGAGCACATGTCCATGTTCTCTGGCCGCAGCAACGACAACCCGTTCGGCGACGACGGACGCCGCCACTCGACGACGCCCTCCATCGCGGCGTCCGAGATCGACGACCGCCCGAGTTCGTTCTACGCCTCGCCGCTCGACAACTACCCCGCCATGCGCCGCCGCCAGGTCGACTCGTTCTACACCGACCAGGCCGGCGCCGGCGACCAGTCGCCGACCTCGTACGTCAACTCTGTCTTCGGCACGTCGTGGTTCCAGACGACGGGCTTCGGTGGACAGGGTACCCACGGGTCGTCGTCGCAGGGCGCGCAGCGCTCGAGCCAGAACCCCTTCGACGACATGTACGCTCGGTCTGGGCCGTCGTCTCCCCGCATGTCGCAGCGTCCTCAGAGACGCTCGGTGCAGAAGACGATGATCTCCCAGCCCACGTTACAGGGCAATTCGCTCGAGTTCAACGAGTACCACTAGGCGGTACTCGACCACAAGGCGAGGCCTCGCCAATACGACGGACACTATTTGCACGAACCATACATCCCCTCCCTCTCATACCCACAGCCCCTCTCCCCCCACATCGCGTAGGCAGGCGCGATCCATTGTTTTACTTCACTGCATGGCTGGCCATCGTAATTCCTTCCTGTAGGTCTTTTGGTATGATGCATTCGTGCGTCGTAGCGAGCGTTGCAGGCGTGGAGAGGTAGCCACGGCACCACAACAACACCACGCGACGCAAGGGGTAGCGGGTTGCCGGGAACGATGTGTGGCAAAACACGCCCAAACAGGCGTCGTAAACATCGCCAAACCTTAAGGCTGGCGTAACGACGACCAACTGACGAGCGACGACGTGACGAGAGGCGCGAGGCGACGCATGCCGCTTCCCTTGCTTCCTCATCCCTTGCCTCGCCTCTGTCTCCCTTGCCTCCCTGCCGCGCCCTACAGTACACTAACGCGTCCCGACGCGTCAGGTTACACCATGACCCGCGTCGGGGAATGCAGTTGTACCGAGAATGGCCCGTTCTAGAGGCACAGCATGGCATGCGTGCCAGATCGAGCATGTTCGCTTCAGCGCTCCGCGCCCCTGTCCGAACGAGCGGGGCAACGCTCGCCGATGGTCGGGGCCCGTGACGCGCGCGCGTGCGTTTCAGGCGCGACCCCGAGGCGAGATCCATTCCAAGGTGTTGTGGTTGCATTGTCTGTGCTACAGTGGGTTCGTGGGCGCCAGCGCCGTATCGTTCAATCTAAGATCTCTCTAGTGTTCCTCGACTAGCGCTGGCGTCTAGCCTCGCGCGCTCCTCCCCCTCACCTCTCCTTACCTCGCGCGCTCCTCCTCACCTCTCCTGACTTGCAGGCGCTTAGAACGAGAAGATGCCCGCGCCACGGCGCCGGCTGCCGCCGAGCGGGTGCGTCACGACGGCCGCGACGAACAGGCCGACGGTGAGGCCGATGGCGACGGACACGAGCTGCTCGGCGACCTGGAAGCCCTGCGAGTACTGGGTCGTCGTGTTGACCGACGTGTCGTTGTTCTGGCTGATCCTCGAGCCCTCGCTCGCGAACGAGAAGAGGCCGCCCTGGGACAGACTGGGGTCAGCTGTGCTTCTTCTATCACTCACCCCGAGGGCAGCTGCATGAGGATGCCGGTGACCATGACGGGGAAGCTCGCGCCGTTGCTGAAGAACCGGCCGTACAGGTTGCCGATGATGCCGACGCAGAAAGAGCCGATGGCGGACGTGATATCCGAGCGGTTCTTGAACACGGGGCCTGTGAAGTGGTTGGCACTCCAGCCGGCACTGCCGACAAGAATCATGACGATGATCTCCTTGCGGGTTATCGGCTGCCCGTTGCGCAGCGACAGGCACAGGGCGTACATCGGCACGCAGAGGTAGTCTGGGGTGAGCGACGTTGGTGAATGCGGACTTACACCAGTACCCGCTCGGCGTTTGCATGTACCAGGGGGCGCCTTCGATGCCGTGTGTCGCCTTGCACGTGTAGTCGTCGGCGTTCTTAATGCCCTTGCCCCGGATCTTGAAGTAGATCTCACTGCCCATGGAGATGCCGAAGCCGAGGAAGAGGGAGTAGATGACGGCGTAGCCGATGCGGACGGAGCCGGCCGTGATGTTGCGGGACGCGAGCTCGAGCGCGCCTGTGAGGACGATGAAACCGGGCAGGATGAGAACGACACCGCCCGACACGAGGGCGGTGTAGCAGAACTTGTTGGTGTCGGAGAGGACGGCGGCGAGGAAACTGATGAGCGTGGCGATGACGATCTCAAACACGTTGCTGAACATGTCGTTCATGGCGGCGAGCATCTGGACGACGGCAAGCAGCCCACCGAGGACCGCGCACATGAGCGCGTCGACAAAGCTGCCGTAGAACGCGGGCACGACGATGAACGCCGAGCAGAACATGGAGATGATGACGATCTGCCAGTGCGCGTACTGCGGCTTGCTGAGCATGAGGGCGTCGAGGTCCTTGCTCGCGTCCTCGACGCTGCACTGGTCGTGCACGACGTTCCAGTAGACGTTGTGCACGTCGAGCAGCTTGCCCAGGTCGAGGCCGGTCGACTGCTTCAAGAATTTTGTCTCGGACGTGTGCGTCGCGTCGTCGCCAAAGGACACGAGCATCGTGCCGGGGAGGTAGACGACCTGGGCGTTGATCTCGAGGACGCGCGCCGTCGCCTGGATCTGCGTCTCGAGGCGGTGCGTCGGGCTCCCGAACATCATGAGCGCGCGCGCGAGCTTGAGCAGGAACTGCTGGCGCGCCAGGATGGCAGCGACGTGCTGGATGATGAACACCTCCTGCTTCTTCCGGTGCTCCTTGGCCTTCTTGCGCCGCTTCTTCTCCTGCTCCCACTCCTTGCGCTTGCGCTCGTCCTCGGTGAGGGGCCGCTCGGCAGGCTTGATCCACTTCTGGGCCGAGTGCAGCGCCGCCCCGCCCTCCTTCTTGAGCGCGTGGAGGTTGATCGACGACGCCTTGTTCCCGCTGCTCTTCTTCATCATGATGAGGTCGTCGGTCGACTTTGAGGTCGTGAGGTCGTCCGTCTTCTCGCCCAGCTCGCTGACCCCCGTCCCGACCGAGAACATGCTCGAGGGCCGCGACGACGGCCGCGAGCCGTGCGAGCTCCGCGGCGGGCTCAGATGGTCCTGCGGCGTGCCCGGTAAGCTGTACCGCGTGAGGTGGTAGCCTGGCCGCTTGGCAGCGGGCACGAGCGTCGTCGAGTTGGGCGCGGCGCTGGCAGCAAGGCCGCCCGTCGCGCCGATGAGGGCACCGAACACGCCCGCGTCTGAGCGCGCAGCCTTGGGCCGGTCGCTCTGCTTCCACGTGTGCGCCGCGCGCTGGAACTTGTTCTTTAAGCCCGGGGTTGGCGCTGGCGAGTGGCGGTCGGCGATGCTGGTCGACGAGCGGTTGGCCTCGTCCTGCGAGCCCCGCCGTGAGCGGCTGAATATGCTCCGCTTCTCGTCGCCTTCGTCGTCGCTCGGGGCCGGTGAGTTGACGGCAGTCGTGGTCCGGCTCGGGTCATTCGAGTCCGTCTGCTGGTGCCGCCCATACAGCGCAAGGAGGGACGACAGGACGGACGTCCCCCCAGGCATGTGTGGCAGGCCACTGCCGAGCGGAGGATTGATGGGCGCGTTCATCGGCGCGTCGACTGCGGTCGACTCGTCGCTCGCGCGCCACTTCTCATTCTCGCGCCCTGGGCGCTCGTCGTTCTCTACACGGCGGTACTCGTCGCGCCCCGAGCCCTCCGGCCTCCCGGTGGCCTCGTTCGCCCGCCGCACGCTGCCGCGGTGCACGCGCCGCCGGAGGTTGCCCCACTTGCTCGTGTGGGCGCGCACTAGGTTTTCGGCGCGGTCCTCGGTCTTCTCCTCCGGCGCCGAAGGGAGGGTCGGCAATCCGTCCGTTTCGCCGGGCGGGACGTACTGCGCAATGTGCTCGTTGATGCCGTTTTCGAGGATCTCGTGCTCGTACTGCCGGTTCTCGTCCGGGTCCTCGGGGTCGCGGTCGAGGCGGTAGTCGTAGTCTTCCTCGTCCTGCGGCGCGGGCGGGTAGCGGTGCTGCAGCATGTGGCGGAGAGGGTGGTGGTGATGGTGGTGGTCATCGCTGGCCTCGGAGGAGGCGAGGGAGGGGACACTCGACGCGCTCAGGTTGGAGGGGCGGTGGCGGTGGTGGCGGAAGCGCTCGAGCGCATCGTTGACCTCGTTGATGTTGTTCTCGCTGAGCTGCGTCTCGCGGGTGTTGGTCTGGTCGAGGGGGGGAAGGTTGACGATGTGGTCCTGCGTCCACTGGACTCTCCGCGGAGTTCTAGTGCCGGCGACGACGGCGGGGGGTGGCGCGGTAGGTAACCCATCATCGTCGGGGGTGGTGTAGCTCCCACTGGCAGGGGTGGCGGTGGCGGGGAGGTCGCTCTCGCTGGTGACTCGGAGGATGGGGGAGGGGGCAAAGCGCTCGCGCGCAGGCGGGCGTGGTTCATGGAACGGGTCGTCTGCGACCATGGTCGGAGGGGGTGTGGAATGGAATCGCGAACGGGAGGTGGGGGAATGGGCAGACAAGAAGTGCAGTTATGGCTTGGTGGTGCTCGGTGTACTCCGAGTTGCTTGAGGTAAGCTACGGCCTGTCAGCCCGCAGCACTCACGTATGCTTGCAGGATCACTGGCGCAGTCGGTAGACGGAGGCCGGGATGATGAGACTACCCCGCGCGCATTCTTTTGGGTGTGTGGGGGAGGGGGTGGTCACTGTCCCTGGGCTGTAGCGTCATGTCAGTCCCCCTGTATTCTACATTCACCCCCACCCGGCCCACCCTCGGGGCATCTGACACGCGCATCACACGGCTTGGCAGGAGCAGCCACGAGTACTGCGGGCCGTTGGGCGCGGCGGTGGGCGAGCATGAAAGGTTTCACCACCCAAACGCCGTCGGAGCGGGGTCCATCTGCCGCCGGCTGCCTTGCACGTGCCCAGCCACCCTAGATTCAGAGGCCAGTCGTTGGAATGGTGCCTTCCTCAAGTTCCCCACATCGACAAGTTCCAGACTTTCATCGCGTGAGGTTGCACAGCTTGATTAGCATACCTGCTGTCTCACTTTGTGGTGGCGCAGACCAGGCCAGACCACCGCAGTCAGTGCAGATCTTCAAGACTTGCGAGCTCGCAGTCGAGGGTTGCGCGCCACCTCGAAACGCGACTGTGCCGCGGAGTGTGCCATCAGCTCTTGGCCAGGGTCGCCGGAGGTCGCCGGGGAGACGGATGCTCATCGCCGCCCGGGCATTGGTGGGATGCGCTGGGTGGTGCGAGATTGTGCGTCCGCCAGCACCACCCCCAAATCGATGCAGGGTGAGATGATATCATTGACACGCGAGACGCAGCGCGAGATGGGTTGTTCGCGAGGTGGGCTGGGCGTGAATGACGAGAGAGCGCTCGCCGACCACTCGGCGCAAGGGTTGCTGTCAGCTCGTCCACGCGCTCCACGTCGGGCATGTCGGCATGCAGAGTGGGTTTGACGGTATGCCGGATGCGTACCGGGATGGCGGTCGCTAGCGTGCCGCCTATGACGGCGGTCTAGCCGCGGGCCGCGGGAGATGCTCACTGGATCTCACCTCATTGTGCCTCAGTATGCACCATGTCGCTGACATGCTGACTTCACGACGCGCGACGTGCACGAGGTCGAGCTGGGGCGCATGGGGCGGAGGGCCCGGAGGGCCGCGCACCTACCACGGAGAGCGTGTAGGCACACCACCCAGACTTAGACTTAGTCCACCCCAGCTATAGGCGTGCCGCCACGTGGCCCTCCACGCCACCTCGATTTCGGTGTCGGGCGTGTTGACACGACTGTTGATGAACCACTCCGCTTGATC
>JAMALN010001081.1:0-11992 GCA_023630115.1 Cutaneotrichosporon sp. PK4640 | reverse complement strand
AACTACTTCCCCGCGCACGCCGGCCTCGTCGAGAAGCTGCGCAACGAGTTTGCCGCGTCGATCGCCGCGTCCTTCTCCCGCGTGCGCCTCGCCCAGATCGCGCGCTGGCTCGACATCAAGCCCGCCGACGTGCCCGCGTGGTGCAAGGAGGCCGGGTGGAGCGTCGACGGCGAGCTCGCCGTCGTCCCCGAGAACGGTGACAACAACGTCAAGGCGGGCGTCGTCAAGGAGAACGTGCAGCTTAAGCGTAAGTCCAGGGGAGAGGTGGCGCTGACAGGCAGAGCTCACCAAGCTCGTCGCGGCTGCGGCGTTCTAGACTATTGGCATGCATGGTGTATATCTAGTCACCAGCGGCGCAGCCGTGCGCGTTTGATAGGCCAGGCTGGGAGAGACACGGCTACGTGGAAGCATAGCGGGGTCAGCATCTGCGCCTCGAGAGGAGTGGCCAGTCTACCTTGTCTGGGGACAGGTTTCCCAGGTCTGACCGACGTGACGTGCTCGACAAGTCGCCGTTCCCACTTGGCCCAGCCCTGCTCCTATACTGATCTTCTCGTGGCACTGATCCCACAGCTGACTCGCCTGATCTCACCAGTGTGCCATCTAACTGGCACACCTGTCGATATCATAGAGTGCCCCATGGCCGGAGAGTGGGAGCGAGTACGCCGGTGAACACGAGAGCATGGGAGTCTGCGAGGCATCCCGCGCGTGCTTTCACACCTGTGCGACTGTGCCGTCCCCAAGGGTGCCTTCGCACGCTCCCGCAGCCGTCCTCCATCCCACTCCCACCTCCAGCTCGAGGATATAAACCCCCCCGGCCGCCCCTTCTTCCTCACCAGGCTCTCCCACCACCACCACCACCACCACCACCACCACCACCACCACCACCACCACCACAACCCACACAACCACAATGGCCGACAAGCTCCCCGCCTCGCAGTCGCAGAAGCCCGCCCAGGCCCAGCCCCAGGTAGCCCCTCCCGCATCCTTGCTGACCCCAGGCCAAGGGCGACAAGCAGGACCCCAAGGCCGAGGGCAAGCAGAAGGGCCAGAAGGGCCAGGGCCAGGCGCCCGAGGAGGCCGCGGAGATGGGCGAGTTCCAGGCCGCCCAGCAGCAGCTCGGCCAGCAGGGCCAGCAGCAGAAGAAGTAGGGATGAGGCCGCTGGTCGGCGCCTACGGTTCGTAGTCTCGCAGTCTCGTAGTGAATGAAGTGAGTGAAGGTGCCTTCTGCGACCCTGCCAGCTCTGCCTGTCGCGGTAGGTCATAGATACATCATCCTCAGAGGTCGTCACCACCTGTACTAGCGCGCTACCGCTTCTTGTACACACAGGCGCGGAGCACGTCCTCGCCCTCGCGCACGCGCGCGTCCCACCCCCGCTCGCCGCGCACCGGGCCCTGCGGGAGCGCACGCTTCGTGAACCGGAACAGCGTGAAGTGGGTGCTCGGCTGCGCCTGCTCCTCGAGCACGAGACCAAAGGTCGCGACGGCCGCGGCAAATGCATCCGGCGACACGAGGCGCGACGTGACCTCGGCGATGTGGAGCGTGCCGCCCAGCTTGAGCACGCGCACGGCCTCGTACACGCCGCCGATCCAGTTCGTGCCCATCAGCGAGAGGCAGCACACGACGACATCGACGACCTCGCTCGCCGCCTTGTCCCGCTTGTCCTTCTTGCCCAGCTTCTTGCCCTTGTCCTTCCAGCTGTCGTCCGTCGCCGCCAGGCCGCCAGGCCGGCCGGGGAGCGGCACGTGGCTTAGGAAGTCGGCCTGCACGACCCAGCCCTCGCCGCCGCCGCTCGCGCTCGTCTTGCTGTCGTCGGCGCCGGGCACGCCCGCGTCGCCCACCAGGTCGTACGAGAGCACGACCTTGCCCTCGGGGACGAGGGCGCGCGCGAGGCCCGCGTCGCCGCAGCCCAGGTCCGCGATCACCGTGCCGCGCGGGAGGGGCCGGATCTGGTCCACGATGTGCGGGAGGGGCGGGGAGGGCCACGCCGCCGTCTGTGCGCGGTGCGCAAGGTGGTACTGCCGTCAGCTTCGGGACCTCTGACAGCTGCTACGCACATCCGCAAAGATCTTGGGATCCTTCTTCATCATGTCGACGGCGTCGGTGCTCTTCGTGCTGTACAGCTGCTCGTTGATCCACCTGGTGTGAGCTGTCCGCAAAGCCTTGCAATCTGGCCGTCCGCTTAAACTGGATAGACCCGCGGGACTCACCGGAACCGCGCGCCCTCCAGCTTGGTCTTCATCCCGCGCTGCATGTCGGTCAACCCGTCGTCCTTCTTCTCCGCCTTCGACACAACGGGCATGGGGAGGTCAAACGGCTCTGGCTTCCCGCGCGCGGCCTTGGCGCCGGCGAATCTAGCACTGGGGGCCACCGCGACATTGTTGGCGCCCGACCCGCTCGCGTCGCCCGACTCGGCCCACTTGGTCTTGGGGCCCTTGGGCTCGTTCTTGCCCTTCTTCCCCTTGGTCTTCTTGGGGGCCGGCTCCTCTTCCTCCTCAGCCTTCTTCTTGCCCTTGCCCTTCTTCCCCAGCCCGCCGCCGATCTGCTCCTTCCCGCCCTTGTCGGGCAGGCCGGCGTCAACCTTCTCCATCAGCTTGGCAAGGTTGACCTGCGTCGCGCGCAGCTGCTCGTCCTTGCCCGTCGAAGTGCGCTTGCGCTTCTTCCCCCCGGCGGGGGACGCGTTCAGGCGCGATGATGCGGCGGCGGGCGAGCCAAAGGCCGAGGCGAAGAGCGACATGGTCGTGTGGGTGGGTAGTGATGGGAGGGGTGGACGAGATTGACAGATGGCATCGAAATCTGCGGCGAATCCGGGGCTCCGGTGCCACACTCGGAGATATCGTCTTGTCCGCCACCAGTTGAGGTTTGCCACCTAACCACAACGAATTCCACTCAACCCACCAACATCCTTCCCCTCATCCATCATGGGTACGTTCTCCGCAGCTACTATCTCCCGGGAGCTCAGCTGACTCCAGACTACCAGAATCGCGCGGGTGCGAACAAGAGCGGTGCGGGCGTTGCGGGCGCGTCCGAGTCGGCGGTGGACCGTCGCGAGCGGCTGCGCAAGCTCGCGATGGAGACGATTGACCTGGCCAAGGACCCATACATTCTGAGGTAGGTGGCGCTGAGGATGGCAGGCGTAGTGAAGGGGAGGGGTGGCCAGGCTCTTCACGACAACTGTGGAGCCGGTTCGGCCGCCTTCCTCTGGCCTACTGTCCGGTGTTTGAGTGACATAAGCTGACATCAGGACACACCTCGGCACGCTCGAATGCCGTCTCTGCCTGACGCTGCACGTCAACGAGGGCTCGTACCTCGCGCACACGCAGGGCAAGAAGCACCAGACGAACCTTGCCCGCCGCGCCGCGCGCGACCAGCACGAGCAGTTGATGATCACTGCCGCGCCAACGTCCGCGCCGACCGTGAAGAAGAAGGTGTTTGTGAAGATTGGCCGCCCAGGTGAATCTCCCGTTTTCCCAGCACCCGCTGACATCAGGCTACAAGATCGTCAAGATCCGCGACCCATTGACGCAGCGCCTTGGGCTGCTGTTCACGATCGCGTACCCCGAGATCAAGGCGGACGAGCGGCCGCGGAGGCGCTTCATGAGCGCGTTCGAGCAGAAGCGCGAGGTACCCAACCGCGCGTTCCAGTATCTTGTCATCGCTGCCGAGCCGTACGAGACCATCGCGTTCGCCATCCCCGCCAAGGACATGGTCGAGGAGGACGAGGACCCCGACTCGGTGTGGGAGCACTGGGACAACGACGACAGGGTGTACTCGTGCCAGCTGCTGTTCAAGTAGGCATGCGGGAGTCACCAGGACTGGGGAGGCGAAGGGACATGGAGGGACGCGAGCGAGAAGCGAGAATATGGCCATGTCTGCGTGCTTCTCCGCTCCACTCGGCCGCCAGTGGCGAGTGTTTGGTAGAGTTGAGACCGCACGGACCAGGCCAAGCTGAGGGCTCTGAGCGAGGTGGTGGCGTGAGCGAGGTGATGGCGAGGAGACAGCATAGAAGGTCACGAGATCGATGCATTGTATCATTATGAAGCTAGTCTTGAGCAGAACGGATCAAGATCAAGTCGAGGAGTCGAGGTGATGTAAGGAAATACCTAAACAAGCAATTTACCTCCGCTCGTGGTGGGTGTCAACAACATTGCCGCTAGCTGTGAGCTCCCCCTCAATCTCACGTTTCACCTTCTCCCCTCGCCTTGAACGCGTCTCTCTCTTGCCCTTCTTTCCATCTACACTACTCAACTACAATCACACGACACTAGACGCGTCCTCGCAAGAGGGCACTACAACCTTCCCTCACCATGCCACCGTCCAGTGGCTTAGAGGGCGTCCTCAACTCGTCCATGGCCTCCAACGGCTCAACGGCGATCCCACAGTCAACAACCCTCCCCGACATCTCCCTCGGCTCGCTGGGCTCGAGCTTCCGCTCGGCAGACGAGGACAGCTTCTCCGCAACCCCAAGGAAGCGTGAGTACCCCCTGGGTCTTGGGTGCCAGGGCGGCGCTGTGGAGCCTGCCCCTTGAGGTGAAGGTGCTCGCACCCACCACCTGAACCCCCCTTCGGCTGGTGACGGTGGCGGCGCAACCCGGCCCCGTTGATTGCTCGTGCAGATCAGTCTGATCGTCACTCCGAACCCACCAATCCTCCTTACTGACGCCAGCGATCTCCCGCTCCCGCACCCCCAACTCGGACCGGTTCGACCGCCACGGCGGCGGCCTGTACACTCCCGCGGCGGGCAACCCCCCAGCCGCCGCCCTCCTCAACTCGCCACCACCGAGCACCGTGCCGCGGGCACGCCGGGAGCGCCAGCGTGGCGCCGACTCCTCTGAAGAGGACGGCGACGACGCCCTCGACGCGCGGTATGGAAACGTCGGGGAGGCGTCCGAGGATGACGGAGTCCTCAACAACCTGTCCTTAAACGTGTCCCACCGCCGCGACATGCGCAAGAGCAAGAGCGGAGGGCGGCACAGCGTCGCCGCTGGGCCATCGAACCAGATGACTCTCCGCGAGCAGGAGCAGGTGAGCTGCGAATTGCTTGAGCATAGCTGACGACAGAACGTCGACGCGCTTCAGAAGGAGAACTTCAACCTCCAGCTCGAGAACCACTTCCTCAAGGAGCGCCTCGCGTCCATGGCGCCCGATAACCTAGAGAGCGTCGTCAGCGAGAACGTCAAGCTGCGCGTCGAGATCCTCACGATCGCCAAGGAGCTCAAGAAGTGCAAGAAGCTCCTGCTGCAGCAGGACCGCGACCTGGCAGCCACGGCTCGCGAGCGCGACGACAAGGGGCGGCGACGCGGCGATGCCGAGGTTCGGGAAATGGAGGGCATGT
Organism: Cutaneotrichosporon sp. PK4640; assembly: GCA_023630115.1. Classification (NCBI taxonomy): domain Eukaryota; kingdom Fungi; phylum Basidiomycota; class Tremellomycetes; order Trichosporonales; family Trichosporonaceae; genus Cutaneotrichosporon; species Cutaneotrichosporon sp. PK4640. The sequence continues at coordinate 6,659 of JAMALN010001081.1, read as the reverse complement.
GGCGTGAGGAGAAGGAGAAGCGGCAGCGCCTCGAGGACGAGCTCGCCAAGGCCCGCGAGGAGCACGAGGACAAGGTCCGCGACCTCCAGTTCGACCTCGACGAGCTTCGCGGGCAGGTCGACGACCAGCTCGAGGAGATGAGCCGCCTCCGCGACACCGCCGACATTGCGCAAGACGAGCTCGAGAGGGTCCGCGAGGAGGCTCGCGGGTTGACCGAGAGCGTGGGCCTCGGGAAGGGCCGCGAGTCGCGCACGATTGCCAAGCTCGAGGCCGAGATCGCCGAGCTCAAGGCCGACCTCGAGACCGCGCAGAAGGGCCAGGACGGCGACATCGAGGCGCTCGAGGACCGCATCAACGAGTGGCGCGACAAGCACGACGCCGCTCAGATAGAGCTCGAGCGGCGCGACCAGGAGATCGAGGAGCTCAACAACGAGATCGACACCAAGATTGCCGAGCACGAGCGCGAGCTCAACGCCGTCGAGAACGAGTGGCGCGACGAGCTACTCGTGGCGCGCAGCCAGGCGGACGAGTTGAAGGACGTCATGGCCGAGCGCGAGCAGGAGCTCGACGACTTCCGCAAGCTTATCCTGGATAGAGAAGACGAGCTCATGGTTGCTAGGGACCGCGTCGCCGAGCTCGAGGCCGCGCAGGGCGAGACCGCGGAGCGCCTCCACGAGACGCTGCGCGGTATCGAGATGGACAACGCCACCAAGGAGGAGGACATCATCGCCGCCAACCACGAGGTGGACCGGGTGAGTTGTCTTGCTTAAACAGGAGACTGACAGCAGCTTGGGCAGCGTGTGTACGAGCTCGAGGAGGCCATCGAGGCTGTACAGGCTCGTGAGGCCGACCTGGAGGCGGAGCTGCACCGTGCCGACGAGGACAAGGCGCACTTCGAGGAGCTGATCGATGCGCTCAAGAGTGCGCGGAAGAAGGCCCACGACGAGCGCGACGAGATCTCGGCCGCGCTCAAGCGCGAGACCGACGCGCGGACGCAGGACGCCGACCACCACCGCCGCGCCCTTGCCAGCCGCGACCAGGCGCACGAGCGCCTCACATCCGAGCTCGAGGCGGCGCGCGACCGCGTGGCCATGCGCGACCGCGACCTTGCAAACGTGCAGACCGCGCTGCGCTCGCTCGAGGACGAGCGCCGCAAGATGGGCGACGCCGCGAGCAGCGACCAGCGCAGCCTCGAGCTCGAGATTGACCGTCTCCGCCGAGACCTCGGCGCGTGCGAGGATGACCTGGACCGCGCCCGCGACGAGGTGCGCGAGAAGGAGCAGGTGCTGCACGACCGCGACCTGGAGCTTGCTGAGCTTGTGAGTTCAGTACTCCTAATCCAAACTGACACCAGATCGACAAGACGCGCGACCTCGAGAGCCGCTTCTCGAGCGAGCGCCAGGGCCGCCTGGGCGTGTCGGAGAAGCTCGACGCGATGACGAAGACGGCCAAGCAGCACGAGCGCGAGGTGTCGACTCTGCGCGAGCGGCTAGAGGAGCTCGAACCATTGCTCACCGAGACCCAGAACGCGCGCATGCAGGTGCAGAAGGAGAGCGAGCGCCAGAAGCAGGAGCGCTCCGACCTCCTCCTTAGAGTGTTCAAGGACGTCAACCGCTTCCTGGGCACCGAGGACAGCACCACGCCCTCCAACTTTGTGTTGTTCCGCGACTCGCTGCTGCAGCGGATGCGGTCGATCCACGGCGTGCGCTCCGACTTCGACAAGCGGATCAAGGAGGTCGAGACGGGCATGGAGAAGAGCATGACCCGCATGAAGCGGCAGCTCGACGCCAAGTGGCGCGCGCTCGATGGCTTCGAGAACAGCGTCAAGAAGTTGGAGCAGCAGCGCTCGCAGCAGCGTGCCAAGCTGGCGCAGAAGGACGGCGAGCTCGACGTCCTGCGCGGCCGTATCAACGAGCTCCAGCGCGAGCTCAACCTCGCGAGAGCACGCGGCTCGGGCTCCCCCTCCAGCTCTGCAGACATGCAGCGCGCCATCGACCGCGCAGACCGTGCCGAGCGCCGTGCCCGTGACGCGTTGGCCAGCGTGCAGGCACTCGAGAAGCGGTTGGCAGAGGAGAGCGCGCGCGCCGCCGGCGCCGAGGGCAAGTGGGAGGCGCGCGTCAAGGAGTACGAGTCGAGGCTGCGTATTGCGGGCGAGAAGGTCAAGGCGGAGAAGCAGGGTGGCAAGGAGCGGGCGCGGCAGCTCGAGGACCAGGTGCGCGATCTGCAGACGCGGATTGACCATGTCAACGTCCACAACCGGCGGGTGGAGGGGGTTGTTGCCAACGCCGCGCATCTCCTGGACAATGACAGGTAGAGCTGTACATGTATTATATGACCCGTCTCAAGACTTGTCAAGACATCCATGGTGATGCTGAGGAGCAGGTTCGCGGTGATTGGCCCCGACCCCCCCTCATCAACCTCGTCTCTAACGAGGCTTCGATCAAGCCACCCGCCTGATCGGTGGCGCCGAGAGCGCTGCACTGGAATCGCCCGCTACTCCTGCAGATCAGACGGCGCTGTATGCTTGTCGTCCCGACCCCTCGTACACGAGGGGGTTGGAATCGGAAGTGGACCCAGATTGTTGGTCGCGAGGGGGATAACGGCAGAGCCGGCATCGCGTGTCAAGAATGTCGCGACCCGCTTACATCCAGCTTCCAGCAGTCCAACACGTTCCGCGAGCCGCTGCATACCAGAGGCTGTCTCCCATTTCCAACGGCAAGCAGAAGCAGACGCGCGTGACCAACACCAACTTCCAACGCCTTCTGCTTCCACCATGAAAGTCGTACACGTCGTGGACATGTGCCCAGTCTCCCAGGCTGCGCACGCCTGCCAGCGTCGCAACATGGCGCCCGGTTTGGGGCCGAGATGAATTGCGCCGCGGCACCGGGAAGAAGACGCCACCCCGGCCCAGGATGGGGACGGGGTAGGCCAGGATAGAGGAGGGCTGGGAGGGACGGTGCAGGACAGAGTGCAGGACAGACAAGCTCCAAGCTCGAGACGCGAGGAGTGCCTTTTTGGTGTGTTTACCAGAGCAAACAGTGGTTCCCACTAGGTCCAGGGACGCAAGCGACAAGGTGGTTAAGGTGCAGCCTAGTGCCATGACATAATGGTCCTGCAGGACAGGAACGTGACGGGTACGACGCGTCGTTTGTTCCTCGTGTGCACATCAACAACATCCTCCTCTTCTGTCCAACCCATCCTAACGTCCTAACGTGTTCGACTCCTCTCATTCGGGGCATGAGTGTGGCGAAATGTCAGCCTCGGTACACAGAGCTCGGGAGTGCTCCGAGGTGGATCTCATGACGGCACGTCCCGACATGTGGTCTCCCCGATCCGCGCTCTCAATTGCTTACTTTCCCCGAGCCGCCTTTCCGCGTCCTCAACCCTCACTCGCCTGACAAGAACGAGCACGCAGCGAAACCCAGCTTGGCAGGCGGACCACTAGACTGGACAGTTACGGCATGCGGGTGACGCCCCTCCCTTCCGGGCCGTGCCTGCCCTCCCGAAACCTTGCAGGCGCACCTCCCCGCCGTCCTTGCGCCATGCTTTGCCATGCTAGGCCGCTGTGCAGCTCTTCAACACATGCCCAATGCGCGGGCGGGTGCTGGCGTCACGCGCTCTGGAACGCAGGGCGGCAGGGAACAAGCGAGAACAAGCACGGAACAGCGAGGGTGATCGCCACCTCCAAGGACCAGACAGACCTGGCAGGCAGGGAGCTCACTAGTGGGGTGCTCCGGATGTGCCGGTGGCCTTGAGGCTGCTGCAAAGTGCAGATCTGTCTGTTCCATCTCCATCCTCTCTCTCGCTCGAGCTCGACAATGTGGCGCCCACTGCTGCTTGCCCTGTGTGCGGTGCGCGGCGCGCTCGCGCTCGCCGGGACGAATGTGTGCAACGACGTAAGGCTGGGCTGTGGTGGCGCTGACGACAGCGCATCTGCATCAAGGCGACACGCGCCGACAGCGTCGACACTTGTGAGCCGAGGTGGTGGGGGCGCTGACATCCAGACACGATCCACACGCATCCAGACAAGCCAATCGCCCCCGAGAAGTTTGGGTGGATGGCCATCGGCTGGGGCCTTGTGATGCGTGCGTTTTCGCACCGGGCAACACTGACCACAGCTAACAGCCCACTCGTGATCATGTGGCCGAACGAGGACGGCACGTTCACGCTCAGCCAGCGCAAGGCGCCGCGGCACGTCATGCCATCCAGTACGTCTCTGTCCCCGAGGCCTGCCGATCACACGCTGACCGCCAGTCGATCCCAACCCCCCACGACCGGCGACGCTCAACATGGACAAGACGTGGTCCAACACGACAAGCACGAGTCTGAGCTTTGACGTGCCCTCGGACGCAGCGAACAACACGATCGTCATCTGGGCGCTGTCCAATACGCGCCCCGACGCCACGTACCCCGCCGCCGGGCTGATCCAGCACACCTGGCACGGCGGTGAGATCATCAACTTCGAGGCCGAATACAGCGACGTCCCGGGCCCCACCACGATCGGGTATGGCTCGTCCAAGGCGACCAACAACGCGACGGGCGGGCCGAGTCTCGCGCTCATCGCGCACGTGACGTGCGGTGTGCTGGTCACCATGCTTGTCCTCCCCGGCGGTGTCGTCGTCCCGCGCATCACGCGCGGCATCACCACCACCAAGTCTTGGTTCTACTTCCACATGCTGAACCAGGGCTTCTTTGCCCTGGCGCTCGTCTGCGTCAACTTCGGCCTCGGCCTCACCTTCGGCGGCGAGATTGACTCGGCGCACCGCAAGACTGGCACGGCCCTCTTCGTTCTGGTCATTCTCCAGATCATCATCGGCTTCTTCTCGCACTTCTACAGGCCAGGCCACACCATGCGGCACTATACATTCGAGACGAAGCGCGGGCGCGGCCCCTCCAACTTCTTCCACGTCGTCTTTGGGATCATCACCGTCGCGGTAGGCTGGTCCGCCTGCTGGTCGGGCTTCACGGTCGAGTGGATCCGCCGCGGGCACGGCGTCCCGGCCTACGGCTTCCGCGTGGGGTGGGGCCTGATCGTCATGGTCTGGATCATCCTCTACATCCTCGGCCTGATCTTCTTCCTCCCGCGCCAGCTCAAGATTGAGAGCGCACAGCGCGCCACCGACCTCGCCGAGCAGAAAAAGTACTTCCCCTCTGAGTTCGACCTCAAGGTCCGCAACCAGGCGCTCACGCCGTCCCCGCCCATGCCGCTGCGCGGCGCCACGCCCTCCACGACGGGCTTGCACCAGCCGCACAGCCCGACGTTTTCCACCGAGTTTGCGAGCCCCGAGGGCTCACCGAGCCTCCGCACGAGCTTTAGCTCGAACCGCCTGCCCCGCCCGCCACGGATGCAGTACTCGGCGCGCCGGCCGTCAGATCCCTTCGCGGACCGCAGCTCGGTCAAGGGCGGCCACTTCTAAAACTGGACGGGACGCTGGGATCGAATGCAGGGACATACGGCCCGGAGATCACGGCTGGGGCGACGGTGTCGCTGGCAGCCCTCGCGCCTGGGGCGTAACGACATATACATTAATGCCATGTACAACATTAGCTTGCGGCGGGGGCGAAGACAGTGGCGGGCGTTGGATGTCTGACGGTCGTGGGGGAATGCAAGCGGTCGAGGCGTTCTAACGCCTTGTCTTGCCGTCCCGCTTCATGGAGAGCGGACCATTCCGCCGAACAGTGACGCAGTGGGCCGTTACAACATTGCGACTCCCATACCTTCTTCGGACAAGCGTTTTGGGTGAAGAGTGGAGACAAAGGAGGGGTGAAACGCCACCCGCGGCAAGCGTCGTCGAATGCCGTCACTCGATAGTCGTACATCACAAGCCGTCACGATCACAGTCAGGCTGCAGGCCAGTCGCATCACTCTCTGCTGCATCTTGGACTCGCCCTCATCAGAAGCGCCTCGAACATGTCGCCACCCGACCTCCACTTCCCCACCTGGCCACCTGTTGTTATCGCCTCCACCGCGGAAGAAAATACCACGTGGACTGAAAGTCTGGGCCATCTCGCGCGCTCGCACAGTCAACCGTCACTCTCTCTGCATCCACCGATCCAGTGCCACCCAACATCAACAACACTCAACCTCTCTCACCTCCCTCTCTCCCGTTGCTCCATTCTTCTCGTCACCTTTCAACATCATCGTCCCCAATGGCTCTCCGACGAGCGCCCGGAACGGGCGGCAACTCGGTGAGCTGTCCACCCCGTGACCTAGCTGACAGCAGATGGCCACCAAGCGTATACGCAAAGAGGTGAGCACCAGCCTTCGCCGCTGGGGCGAACTCGTCGCCCGCCACCTTCCCTCCCTCCACTCTACCTCCCACCACTCGCCCCTCCACTCCTTCCCTCCTCCCTCCACTACGCAACGCCGTCACGTCCCCGAACGCCCGCTCACACCAGATCTCGGACCTCGCGCGCGAGAATCTCGGCGCCATCACGCTTGCGCCCAATGAGAGCAACATCTTCCAGTGGAGAGCGACGATCCCGGGCCCCGCTGGCTCGCCGTACGAGGGCGGCGTATTCGACGTCGACATCCGCGTCCCCGAGGACTATCCGTGAGTCTGGCTGCGGGGAAGGTCTCCTCCATCTCGCCAGCTGACACACCAGCTTCTCGCCGCCCCATGTCCAGTTCGTCACGAAGGTGTACCACTGCAACGTCA
>JAMALN010001080.1:0-15205 GCA_023630115.1 Cutaneotrichosporon sp. PK4640 | reverse complement strand
CGAGACTTACAGGAGCGGTGGCGGCGGGTGCCATAAAGGGGGGGGGGGGGGAAGGGGGGAGGAAGGCCGGCTTGGTGCTGCGAGCTAGTTTGGGAGATGTGACAACCTAGCAAGGAGATTGAAAGGATGAGGCGTTCAGGCGACGAGGTGGAGAGAGAGAGAGGGAGAGATCGAGAGAGGTTGGGGGTGTTTGACGCGTCCGTGTGGAAAAAGGAAGAAGAGGAAGAGTGGCTTTGAGAGATGTGTTGAACAGGGATGAGGGTTGGATGGGGGCCAAGGTGGATGATAGGACGAGGTCGGGGGTTGGGTGGATCCTGTGGGCTTTGTGGGTGTTGTTGCCAGTTGGTGGCTGTTTGGATAGCAAGACCGTGGGCGCTACTTGACGGCGGCCTGGATGCGGTGCAAGTGCAAGTAGCGATGGTCCTTGGGCGGAGGACGTGTCGTGTACTAGTTTGTGACTATCGTATAACTTGCGGGCGTGTGTGTACACACGACGAGGAACTGTTCCAAACCAAAGTGGGGGTGGGGGGGAAGGGGCAAGGGGGGGAGGGGGGGGGGCGAAAGCGACTGGGCGTGGAGCTTTGAGCCGAAAGGGGAGGAGATGAGTAGTTGATACGAGTGTGTGGTGGTGTTTGGATGTGGAGTAGTTGGACGAGTGGACAAGAGATGGGATGGGATGGATGTCACTGTAGTCGAGTAGGGAAGGATGTTGGAGTGGTGGTGTATGTGGTGTAGATTGACGAGTGACTAGTAGCTACAGTGTATTGGTAGCGAGTAGCAATCAGCCATGCAGCCACCATCCACCCATCCATCCACACAAACCCCGGGGGCGGGGGGAGGCCTTGGGCCTTGGGTGAGCCTTGGGTGAGCCAGCGGTGACGACGGGGGGGCGGGGGCAAGGCGAGGGGCCAGGAGGCAGCGAGGCAGGGTATAGACCAAGAGAGGTGATCACCTGAATGTGCAATTTGATTGGTTGGCCGAGACGGCGGCACCCCGACCCGTTATCGCCCTCGGCTTGCATCGCCGACACGACGAACGACTCTGTTGAATCCCACCTCGGCACCTCGACATGCTCACCACACAATGAGCTCTGTTCCCTCTGACTCCATCCATGCCTCTAATAACTTGTGCCCTCCTTCAACCATCCACTCATGACTGGTCGCCCTGGTCGACTCCCTCTCATGCCTCTCTCACTAGACCACCTCTGTTACATCCCGACTCGCAGCGGCCCCGGAGCTAGTTGAATGCAGATCCATCCTTGCACCTGTATTCGCCCGACTTGTCTCAGATTGGGGTCTCTGCCATCTGCCACAGCGGCCGCAGCGGGCAGCTCTGCTGCATAGACTTGGGGGCCACTTTGAGATTATTGTAACAAGCGTCTTTGGTTAGTACTATGCAGAGCAAAGGTAAAGGTAATATTGGTGCCTGACAAAGTCTAATGGTATAGCTCGGTGGATGTGCTGCGGGACCATCTAGGGACCATGTCTAGGGAATGGCAAGGGAAGAGGTGGAGGGGAGATTGACCCTTAATTGGAGATTGGACCCTGTGCGATTGACACATGCACTGGGATTGGATGGACCGTCATTCTACCGTCTACAGTGGCCCTCGCGGCCCTCGCGCCCTCGCTCTGCTGGCTGCTGGCTGCTGGGCCAGGTGGAGCCTTGTGCGCGCGCAGTTAGCGGGGTGGAGGCCGTTCTAGGTCTGCCTCGAGCGCCTCGACTCAGTGGGGCCAAGGGGGAAGCGGGGGGCAAGGGCGGACATGACCCCGCCCTCTCACCCTACCTCCCCCTCTCATCTCTCACTCTCGTCGCGTGCATTGTGACCTGTGAGCATGCTTAACGGCCTATTATCAACTCGACCTTTGCTGCAAGTCAAATCAGCCGTCTCCTATTTCACACATGCAATACACTCTCGTCTCGGCCCGTTACTCGGCCCGTGTACCTCGATGCGTCGATCTCACTACTCTGTCGATCCGGCATGATCCGGCACTCCAATAACAGCCGCATCTCACCCCCCTCCCCTCTACCGTATCTTACTCGGCCTCTTCAAGATCACGGCAAGGCATGTCTTCCCACGACAACACCTCGGGCATGCAGCGGGCACGGTCACCACTTACCTCTCCTAGCTGCTGTGGAGCTCGCCACCAAGCGCATCACATGCTGTACTAGAGCGCTGCAAGCTCTGGGTCTGCGAGCCGCCGGATCGAGATCAGCTGCAAGCTGGTCACAAGAGCGTGCGAAAGACTTTGGAGCAACTTTGCGTCATTTGTCACATGCCATCTGCCAAACCATCTCCCAGGCTTGTACGCAGCCGCTACTCGGTGTTGGGCGGGCGGCAACCGAGGTCGACCGACGTAGCGAGTACAGTAATTACGAGACGTTCTGATAAGTGTAATCATGCACTATGTCGTCAAAGTCGGTACCGCTGCACCGGGATCCCAGTGCCTGTCGCTCCACACCCACGGGAACCCTACCTACATAGTTTGTCCGCGACCACTGCAAAGCTTCAAAACACGGCAGCGGTGACTACACGGCACCGACTAGAGCTGGGAGCTTCCCCGATCCCGAGAGCCGGGTGGGACCAAATAACCCGCACTACGAGCATCGGTCCGGTACTCCGACGGGGATTCGAGCTGCTCAGAGCGGTGGGACTGTCTTGACCGATCCGCTGAGCAGCGCACTGACCCCGCCACGGAAAGGCATCCCCGTCCGCGGCACTGGGCCGTAGAGGAAAGATGAATATCAAGGGTCGGGATTGAGAGGGCGTGACCAGATGAGCAGATTCCCAGGTGGGTGATTTTGCTATCAGCGTGATCGGCGGAACGAGGCGCGACGCGACGCGAGATTGACAGATTCAAAAAACAAAGGGCGCGCGCTCAACACTTGGCCACCTGCGATGATTCCGCAGCCCACTCTAGCAGCCACTCTACGCCCCGCTCGTCGCACGTCGTCTGATCGTCAACCTCGTCAGATCCTCTGATCGTTTCATCGTCAAAGATGCTGCGGCACAGCCTGCCGATCCCTCCGCGCTGCTGATCAAGCTTCGGCCTTGCACCAACCGTCTCCCGCAGCAACACACACACGCACACACTCAGACACACACACACTCTCGGCTCAGAAGCAGCCGAAGGGTCCGCCATGTCCGCTGCCCGCTGCCCGCTGCCCGCTACCCGCCATCCGAGCGCCTCCCGTGTCCGTCTCCTACGCCAATCAGATAAGGGCAGCGCTGATACTGACTGCTCCGAGGTCGGAGGCTGCCGGACATGTCGTAGAATGGCCCTGGGCCAGCATTGCCTTGGCGTCTGCTCTCCGTCAAGCCTTCAACTCTCTCTCCTGACAAGACGTCGCCCTTGCCGCACAGGCCGCGTCAGGTCGAGTTTGGAAGAAGGACATCAAGTGAGCAGGGACTGTTTGGAATCATGTCAGGTGTAAGGTGTCAGTGGCTTGAATGGGGGACGGTGAGGCGTGGACAAAGGCTTGGATGGGTAGGTGCAAGGGATTCAGGTTGGGTGGACGCAGTAGTGTTGTTCTCTTGAGGTCTTCAAGAACAATAACCTTGGTTGCAAAGTAAGTTTCCACGTCAAGACGACGGCACGGTTCGAATCACAGCAACGGCATGAGGAGAAGCGGAGAGGTGAGAAAGAGAACCATGTTGGTATGTTGGTGGAGGGAACGCTCAAGATGATGGTGGTGGAGGTGAGAGCAAGAGTTAAGAGAGATGGCTGGCAGTCTTGTCCACATGGCACACGACTGCTGGATGGGTGGTCAGCTATGGTAGGGGGACCAAACAGAGTGGGTGGAATGGGTGGTGGGATTTGGTTCCGCCCGAAGTCAACAATGCGTGTACCTGGAACGCGACTGAACACTCACATCCACCATACACACACCACCGCACAACAACATTACTCCATTCTCATCTCGCTGTACTGGTTACCCTCTCAACAACTATCACTCCCATTCAATATCACTCTTACTCCCTCAAAGAGCTCCCCTAATACCACTTGTTGTCCAACACCGTGAAACCCCCTCTACACAATGCCGCCACCAGAGGCGGCGGGTCTCAAGATCCCAGTGCGTTGGCAGCCCCCACCCTGGCTGGTGTGACGACGTGACTGACCCCAGTGCCCCACCCCGCAACTCCTCCAGGCCGAGCTCGACTCGCTCGCCGCCGTCCTCGACCCCCCAGAGCGTGAGGACACCTGGGAGAAGATGGAGAAGGGCATCATTCGCTTCACCGGTGTCACTCGTGGCGGCGGGTACAAGCACCTCGATCTCTTCGTCCGCGGTGTGGGGAACAAGGGTGTCGGCCTGCGCATCGTCGACTGCGTAAGTCTGAATGCCGTACCAGCTGACAGCAGATGATGTCAGACCGCGGGCGCCTCTCGGGCGTGTCGACCGACCTTCTGCAGACGATGGCACCTCGGCTCGCATCACACTTTCACCCTCTCGTCCACCTCTACCTTCCTCCGCTCGTCCGCCTGCTCGCGCGCCCGAACAAGGTCTTCTTCAAGCGTGCCGAGAAGTGTTTGGCAACGATTCTCCAGTACTGTCCCCTTCCAAGCATCCTGATCCACCTCAGCAACGGCCTTGACGACCGGTCGGACCAGTGCAAGCGCGCTTCGGCCGTCGGCATTGAGTCCTCTATGGGGCACTGGGACCCGCACCGCTGGTCCGCAAAGGACTTAGACCTCCTCGAGTTATGCGTGCGCAAGATGGCGACCGACCGCGACGGAGAGGTTCGCAAGACTGCGCGGCGTGTCTGGGCTTTGTTCTCTGAGCTTTGGCCCGAGCGGGTGGAGGAGTGAGTCACCGGGTGCGAGGGGTTGGCTGACATACGCAGCTTCACGAGCCCGCTTACGCCTACGGTCCGGCGCTACCTCGACATCCCGGCAGACGGCGGGCCATCCAAGCCAAAGCCGCGACCGGGGCTGCGACCATGGCTGCAGGCCACCCAGGGTGAGGCCGAGTCGTCGTCGCGCACACAAGCATCTGCGCCATCATCACATGCCCTGGGCGCCCCTCGGACGCGGTCAGCCTCTCGCACTCTCGCAAATGAGCAGCGCAGCCGCGTCGCTTCGGGGCTCGGCGCCGAGGGCAGTGGCGCGGGCCTCACTCGCTCGACGTCCCACAACCTGCTGAGCCACACTTCGTCGTCGTCAAGCTGGGGCAAGTCTGAGTCGTCGCGCCACCCAGTCCTGTCGAAGCCGAGTCGACCTGGACCGCACGCCAAGGAAGGCGAGCTGTCCAGCTCCACCAGAAGAATGCCCGCGCCATCACGATCTGCGTCACACTCCAACCGGCCAGACGATGAGCCGCGCCAAACACGGTCAGCGTTTGCCCCACGACCAGCCATGCGGGCACTCAGGCAGGCGGTTTCCGCCGAGAGCATGATGTACGCGTCTGCTTCCGCGGCTGTCCCCGCCTCCGACACACCCTCCCAGCCTTCCTCGTCGTCCAAGTCGACCGTCAAGGAGCGAGTGAGCGAGTTAGAGAAGAAGGCCGAGGCGAACGGGACGCCCACGGCATACCGATTGTCGCCGAGCAAGCAAGACCTGACGCGCGCAGCAGCCATACCGCTTCCAGAAGACTCGCCCATCATATCGAAGAGCTCTCTGCCTCCACGAGCGCAGCCTCCGGATTCGCCATCATTCGCGATGCTGCTGAATCGGCAATCCAACTGCATCGATGTGCCGGAGATGCCGACTCTGCTTGACCTGTCCATGGCCGACATGGGCGACGTAACGATCACGGCTCACTCTGACACGCCGGGTCCCGTCCCAAAGCGGCAGCTGTCACAGACCTTGAGAGAGGCTGCCCCGTCGCCTGGCAGCGTTGCGCAACTCATAGGGCGCTTCTCAAAGTCGCCTTCGGACACCCCGGACAAGGCCACACCGAAAGGCGCAAGCACGTCTCCCTTATCCGGAACCGAGTCCGCCTCGTCACGTCCCACCAGCAAGACGAGCCCGCTCTCCGCTGAAGCGACCGGCTCGTCGTCCACGCCGAGCACCAGCAGCCAGCGGCGCATCTCGCCCCTTCCCCGACGAGCCAACACATATGACCCATGCCCGGACGACGAGTACGAGGACAGCCCCAACCGATCCCTTAAGCGCAAGGGCAGTGACATCGAGCTCTCCTTCGTGCACAGCACGCCTGTGCCCAGACCGAAAGCCGCGCCGCGCTTCTCTCAACCCCTCATCGCGTTCGGTGACACGCCGACGCGCCGCCAAAGCCTGCACCCATTCGTCTTTGGTGCCGGTCACGCCGGCTTCTTCGACGACCTCATGGGTATCCAGACCGGCGAAGGGGACGAGGACGACGTCGTGCATGAGGGTATTACTCAGCTCATCGACGGCCTGACCGTCTCGGGTGTGGACGAGCCCGCCGGCGTTGACGTGGATCTCATGGGCTCTCCAGTGCCCGCGACTCTGCCTCCCGCTTTAAGGCCAGAGTCGACGGGCGAGACTGCCGACCTGCTCGACTTCGGCGACAATGAGCCTGCCGAGAGCGCCGTAGCTGAGAGCACCGCCGAGAGCACCAAGGAGTCGGAGAACGACGAGACCGTAATGGAGGTGCAGCCTGCCGAGACGGAGTCGGCAGACGTGAGTGTCATTGCCGTTGCTACCGAGGAGTCCGCCTCCGAGACAGATGAGGCGGACGACACCGTCCTGGCGGCTCCCCCGCCCGCGACGGACGAGCATACCGAGGAATCCTCGGCTTCGGAGGCGGAGGACGCGGACACGACGGTGCTTGCGGCCGCCGCGACAGCCGACGAGGCGGCGCCGACCTCTCCTGGCCCAGCGCCAACAAGCGAGCTCTCGTTCGACCTCGCCGCACTGACGCAGTCCATGGCGGCTGCCACTCTCTCAACCCCAGCGTCCAAGGGAGTTCTTCCTCAGCCACGCTCGGCCTTCAAGCTCGTTTCGCCCTGGCCGAAGCCTGCCGCCGCCGCCACACCAACGACTTCTGCCTCTGCAGTTAAGCAGCCGTCTCCAGCGAAGGTCGAGGCTACGCCAGTTCGCACCGCCCCCGAAGCTCCTTCCGTGGCGCCCACCCCTGCTGCCAAGGCACCGCAGGCTGAGGAGCAGGCCGAGCAGCCGTCGGAGGAGCCCTCGCCGGAGACCACGGAGGAGACCTCGGAGGAGCACAACGTGCAGCCTGCGGAGGAGGCACAGCCCGAGCTCAATGCGGAGGCTCCGGTCGCGGAGGCGCATGAGGAATCCGCACCCACGGAGGCGGCGCCCATTGCCGCACCAGCAGTTGCTGTCCAACCCGCGCAGCTTCCTGCCGCCGCTCCTCGGACTCGAGGCCACATGCGAAGCACGACCGCTCCAGTTAAACCGACATCTGCGTCCGCTCGCCTCGGACCTCCTTCGCGGCCAACTCGTCCGACCCCTGGTGAGAAGAAGCCGTTCAAGCCGGTCTCAAAGCTTGGCATGTCCGACTCGGGCAAGTCTGCGCCTGCGCCGGCCCGGCTTGCGATGGCCACCAAGGCGTCGCAGGCGAAGACTGCTGCCGCTCCAGCCCCAGCACGCAAGGCAGCGCCAGCGCCTGCCCAAAAACCCCCCTCGGCTCCCACCTCCAAGCCGCCTTCTCGAGGGCCGTCCAGGCCTGCTTCGAGGGCCATGTCGCGGACTGCCAGCCCGCTGCCTGGGCAGGAGGCGGCGACGTTGACACAGTCAACTGCATCGAACGCTTCCGCCGCGACCAAGCCGAAGCTGCCAGCAAAGGCGGTCTCGAACCTTTTGAAGCCCACCGCCGCCGCTGCTGCTCGTGCCGCTGCCACTGTTGTGCCAGTTAAGGAGAAGGAGCCCGTCAAGGAGGCGAAGCTGAGCCGCCCGCCCACTGCCGCGGCCAACCGTGTTCCGTCCGCGCGTGTGGTTTCATCCTCCCGACCGGCCAACAGCCTGCTTGCGCCAACTGCGGCTTCGCGTGCACGTGCTGAGCCTGCTTTGCCTCCTAGCAAACGCCAGCGTATCAAGCTCAAGGCGCCGATGGAGAGCTTCAAGCCTGGCCGGGGCCGCGCCAACCCGTCGAAGGCGGCGATCTTAGGGCAGGCCGCACCACGCCCGCGTCGGGAGATGCGGACGGCCAAGAGGGCCGAGAAGGCCGAGAAGGTCGAGACCTTCCCCCTCCCAGGCCCAGAACTCGTTTCCTCGACTTCTGAGGCGCCCGTCGAGGCCCCTCCGGCAGCTGAACGCGCCCCATCATTAAACATTCCAGCGCCCCAGGACGAGGCCGAGGGCGGCATGGCACGCACTCCAACCTCGTTATCGCCATTAGCCCACTCTGCGGCCCTCTCGCCCGCCTCGTCGAGGCACACCGACCGGTCGTTCGACTCGTCCAAGTCGAGCCCACGCAAGATGCGCCCCTCCCCCAGCCGGCCACTGGACCCCGTCCTGACGCCGCTGCACCACACCCTCTCGGAGACGGCGACGCCCACGCGGCCGGGGAGAGACACGCCGGCGACGGCGCACGCGCGCCGCATCTCGGGCATCCCCGCGAGCATACAGCGCTCGATGAGTGCGTCGCGCGAGCGGGCAGAGCAGCAGGCTGTCGAGGAGGACGAGGAGGTCGAGGAGAAGGGGGAGGGCGTCACGAGCGTTGTGCGGCACGACGTGTCGACGCCGCAGGGCAAGGCGTCGAGCCTGCTCGCCAAGTTTGGGGCTGAGCGGCGGGCGCTGACCCCGAGAGACGGGAACAAGGACTAGGAGCTGGAACAAGGACTAGGAGCTGGAACAAGGACTAGGAGCTGCATGTACTTGTTGTCACTAGGCGGCCGGAGTGGTTCAACTAGGGTACAGCGGGCGACACTGCCTCGCTGAGTGTTCTGCGACTGACGAGACGCCAGCCAACCCACGACTAATGCCATGTTTCTGGACTGCACTCGCCAGTCAAGACCAAGACACCATTCCTTCCGACGTCCTTCTGTGCAGTCCCCAGGCCCGGCTCGCAGCTCTAGCCGCGACTAAAGCTAACACGACCTCCACCACGCGTCACAACTCTATCTCCCTCCCAATTGAGGTGGGCGGGGGTCGGCGACACCCGAGATCTGCGTTCTGGCCTCGATGGCGCAGGCAGAGGCGCAAACGCAGTCCAGAGCTCCACCCCACCCCCAAGGGCCCCTCGATGCGCCCCCTCCCTCTCCTCGTACTCGTAATCGTACTCGGACACGCACGTTGAACGCTCAGCTCATCACTCGGCTGCGATCGGTTGACAAGGCCCAGCGCCTGACTCGCCACGTGCGGCTGCGCCTGAGGTCTACATCCCTGCTCCACACTGCGACCCAAGCACTATCTGCGCGCAGCACACACTGCGCAGCGGTGCAATCCGACTTGGGTGGATGTGCGTGGCGCAGTCACTGGGAGTCTGGCTCTGGCTTTCAGCTGTCCGCCCCCTCCGAGCCCACAAACAAACTCTGCTGCTGCCGGGTCTGGAGACTGTGATTCTCTCCGGTGCCCAGCCTCCCGCTTCTGCGGCTTCGATCTGATCTGCTCACGGTGGCTCGCTGGCTCCAAGCAACGCCCGTATCGTAAACGGCACATGCTGCCGCTGTTTGCAGCTGAGGGACCAGGGGATGACGTGAAACCCACCATTTTGTTTCAGGGCGTCGCAGCGGCACCGCCCCAGTGGGAGCCTGCGTGGGCTGGCTGGCGGGTGGCTAAACGACAGCCCACAAAGGCCCCGGAATGCCTGGGGTGAGGAGGGCGGGGGATCGACAGCTTGGACCCGTCCGCCTCGCCCAAACAGCCCTGGAGAGCACCCGCTCAGTAGCCCGCCATTGCACGACCAACGGACACTCGTCTGCCTTTACATTGCTCTCAGATCCACTGGCTGGACATCAATTGTAACACACAGCACGGTGAGCAGCTTCTTGGTCAATTCATTCCCGGGAGGTGGCGGCGTCGACTACCGAGACAGCACCGTGTTTGGGGAAGCGGCTGGCGGCGTGGCGCACGGCCAGTTCCTAGCCCTCCGTCCTCACTATCCCCATCGACTTGCAAAAGTTGGACGCGCAGATTCAGCGTGCATCGTGTCTGCATAGCGCCACTAGCTAGCGAGCAGAGCGCTGTCCGCTGCTTGCACATCCCATCACGCTCCCGCACACCCCGGCGCACATCCCCCCCTCCTCCTCCCCCTCCTCCTCCCCCCCTCCCCGCGCCTCAGCTTCCCCCGGCCTCCCCCCCTCTCCCCCCCTCCCCGCGCCTCGGCCAACATCACGCCCGTGCGCCCCGCTCATCTAGAAGCTAGAAGCCCTCCACACAGCCCGCACCCAGCGCCCCAGTTCCTCCATCCCCCAGGCACTCGCACGCGCCGCGCACGCGAGACACGCGACACCGACTCCCGACGCCGACGCACACCGCTCCCAGCGATCACCCAGTCTCCGTTACACTCGTCACTCCCACGCACCGCCCCGACGCACGCCCGCCCCCTCGGACGCCCACCTGTACATTTTGCATTTGTGAGTTGGACTCTGCGTGACTTTGCGTGCCCTGGTCCTGGCCCGACGCTAGTGGTGGTGGGCTCGAGGCCTGGAGGAGAGAGGGGATGGGGCAAGGGGAAAGATGCGACGTGGACGAAAGGGAGGATGGCGCGCATCTCATCGCATCGCCCCGGTCGCCCCTCTGATCATCTCTCCTTCATCTCCGCTTCCTTTGCTTTCGTCCATTCTTCATCCTCCTTTCTTCTCTTCCACTCTTCTTCCCCCTTCTTCCCCCCTCTTCCCTCTTCCCTCTTCCCTCTTCCGGCGGCTACGGGCATCTCCGCGCCCACGCGCCGCACAACTGGATCTAGCCACGCGCTGCGCCGTCGGGCCGATCTTCCCTTGTCCCTCTGCCCCAGCCCTCACCCCGCCTCCGTCCCCGTCCCCTCCGTCCCTCGGCCCGTCCCTCCCCACCTTCTCAGCCCCTCCATCGCGCCCTCCAACCCTCCAACCCTGCGCACTCGTCGCCCGTCAACCGCCGCTCCACCCACACGCATCTCCATTCCGCGTGCTCACACAAAGCACTCCTCCATCCCCCCATCCACCACACACTCGTTTTCTCTGCAGCAGCGGACGAGCAAGGCTCCCAGAGACCTCGTTGCCAAAGCCAAGCTGGCGAGGTTGAACCCTTTTCTCTGTTCTTTGTTGTAAGCCGCGCCCTTTCCGCAGTGTGATCCGCCGTGCTCTCTTTTGCGAGCAACTCAGCTGACTGATGGCAGAAACAAGCATGGCAGCTACGCTCATGCAATCCCCGGTCCACCGTCCCTCCATGGACCACACGTCGTCGTTTGATCACGCGCGATCGTCGCCCTCTGCACCATTCGCCACCTCGAGCTTTGAGCGTGCCCCCTCGCCCAGCACCAGTAGCATTCAGGCGCCCCGCTCGCGCACAGGCTCGTCCAACCTGGCTTCCCCTAGCCCTTCTTCCTCCGCAGCACCACCACCACCACATTCACCATCTGCACCATCACCCGTCCCCCCAGGCGCAGCCTACCCTCAACACTATCCCCACCACTTTCCTCCACACCATCACCACCTCCCACAACACCATTGGCCACAAGGCGCCGCCCTCCCCGGAGCTGGCTTTTACGCACCGCAGTTCGCCGCCTTCCCCGGCGCAACGGGGTACCAGCAGCAGCCCCCTCACGACTTTGCCGCCTGGGCTCACGTGTACCAGCAAATGGTCGCAGGCGGTCACATGGGTGGACCCGGAGTCATGCCCACCCACCACAGCCAGGACGTTGACGACTATGGACCACCCATGGCCGACCCTCCACGTCGCCGCACCGCGTCCGGCCCCAGCACGCCAATGAACGCGACCGTCATCCCCGGCAAGGGCGCCGTCCCCCAGCCCCAGCCTTTCCACCCCTACAAGCGTGGGCCCGCCCCCAACAGGGGCCACCGCAACGACGGCGCGAGCATCAGCAGCACCGCCAGCAGCGGCGGCATGCGCTCGACCTCGAACCCCGTCCCAGGGGTGCAGGCGCGAGGCACACCGCCTCCGTCGGACGAGCACCGCCGCAACTTGAGCTCGGACAGTGCACAGTTGCGCGCTGGCGGCCCCTCTGCCGCTGGAGCCGGCGACGACTTTGCGCCGCCGAGACGTCCCGCCGACGAGCGGCGAAACTCGTCGAGCTCCCAGGGCAGTGCGCGCTCTGGGTCTGCGTCGCCCACCACCCACCAGCACCAGCAGCAGTACCAGAACCAGCACCACCCGTCTCGCACCGCTTCGCCCCCGACGCACGCGCGCTCCCGCTCGGCCTCTGGCTCCTCTAGCCCCCTCACCACCGGTACCATTGCGACCAACGCCACCAACGCCGCGCGTCCCTCGCCCCTGTCCCAGGCCGCGCAGTTGCCAGCAGCAGCCGCTGCGCCCGCCGACCAGAAGAAGAGCTCGGGTGGTGGTGGTGGCATGGGTCTCAAGGGTCGTTTCAAGCCTTCCCTGGCGGACCCGGCCAAGGACAGGCCCGCTCCTCCATCGCAGACGCAGGCGCAGCCCGCCCCGTCGCGGGCCGAGCAGTCGAACACCTCCCGCTTGCCGAGAGCCAACGGGAGCGTCCCGCTCGCACCTCCCTCGGCTCCCTTTGTCAACGCGCAGGCCATGGGCTCGGATGTCAGTCTCGCCGAGACGCAGCGCACAACGCAGACCAACGCCTCGATCGCGACGGGCGCGACTGGGGCCACGGGCAAGTCGCGCCGCGGGCTCTTCCGCATGCGCAACAAGTCGTCGGACAACATCTCGCTGTCGTCGACCGTGTCTTCGGCGTCTATGATGATCCGCAAGATGGGCAGCCTCGGCAAGCTCGCGCGCCGCAACAGTCTCATGGGCATCTCCAAGATCTTCAAGGACAAGCCCAAGGACGAGGACGCCGCGCTCCCGGAGAAGCAGGGCATCCTGGGCTTCAAGAAGAAGAGCGGCAAGAAGTCGGAGGCGTCGCCTGCCGCCGTCTCGCACGCCTACGCCGAGCTCGACCGCGACTTAAACAGACTGTCCGAGGAGGACGACCGCATCTTATCCGGCCTGTCGCCTGCTGCCGCCCTCGCGCGCCAGCACACGGTCAAGTCGCGCGCAGAGCAGGCCAAGAGGGACGCCGAGAAGAAGGCTGCGCTCGAGCGCGAGACCACGCGCCAGAGACAGCTCGACGCCGCCGAGATGGGCGGGCACACGGGCGTGTCGACCTGGGACTCGAACACGACGACTAGAGCCAACCAGCCCACGTACGCCGCTGCCGCTGCCGACGCTGCGTCGGTTCCCATGGGCCCCACCAACGTCGTCACGGTCACACCCCGCTCGCCCAACGTCGTGCACCACGCGTTTGCCGTCAACCAGCCCGACTATGACAGCGACGACTCGTCCGAGGGCGACACGATAGAGAACATTGCCTCGGACCTTAGACACGCTTCCCTCTCGGACCCTGCGGACCGTGACTTTGAGGCCCTCTGGGGCAAGGCGTCCATTGACCCCAACGCGCGGCCCAAGAAGGGCATTCTCAAAAGTGAGTCATCTTTGAGGCATTTTGTGCTGACGTACAGTCTGCCAGTCGAATGAGGACCTCGAGAAGCTCGCCAGCCAGCAGCAGCAGCAAAAGGCGCAGTCGGCCCCGACCACGCCGCCCGCGCACCCCGAGGCGCATGCCGGTGGCCCGCTGGACCTGGCCTCGCCCAACCCGGAGCGCATCGACGGTAACGCCCACGCACCGCATGCTGAGGAGCCCAAGTTTGACATAGACTTCTCGTCGTTCGACACAAGCCCGGACCTTGACCTCAAGCCGCCCGTCATCTACAAGAACCCTGTCCACAACTCGTCTGCGCCCGGCATCTCGCGCGGCGAGGGCGTCGAGCCGCACGCGCGCGCGATGTCTGCCCCTTCGCGTCGCCGCCTCGTGTGGGCGCCCGAGTGTGCCGTGTACAGCACGTACGACGCGCTCACGTACGACCGCCGTTCCGAGCCCGCGACCTGCAACCGTGAGCTGACTATGTCAAACAAACACCAGCTAACCCCAGGCCTCACACCCGAGTTGGCAATGGCGATCAAGCAGGAGCTGAACGCATTCAAACTCGAGATGCCCGTCCACCCGTCGTCGAGGATATACACGCACTACTTTGCATGATCCATTCGCACTGTTTCAAGTACCGTCAACGCATACAGAACCCCCAAGGCTTCTCGAACACTGGGCCCCGCCCGCCCCCATCCACCCCCTCGTTTCCGGCCGGTCCTGGCGACTGGCCACCTCGCATCTCAACACCATGTGCACTAGGTTTGGTTTCTCTTCTCATTTCCTCTCGAGCGCTCTCCCTCTGTCGCATGTCGTCTGTCTGCAGGCAGCGGCAAGCACGTACCTGCCACGGACGCGTATTTATACTCTGGTACATTAGGGCTATCTGTCCGACGGTGCGGGCTGCCGCCTCTCCCCCTCGTTTCCTTCCATCTCGCATGTAGACTAGCCCGCATCTGTGTAGTGCCTGTGCATGGAGACGTCCGAGTGTGTCACGCGAGCGCGAGGTGTGATGTGGGCGGGGAATGGAAGACGGCAGGTGTTCACGTGGGGACGGCGTTGTGCCTGAGGTGGGCCTTGGAACGTCCTTTTGTCTGAATGTCTGACCTGCTGCGTGAGGACGCATGGTGGCAGGTGGCGATGGACGGCTGGATGGGATGGGCAGGACATCAGCCGGCGCGCCATGGTATCGCCACACCCTGGCCTCTGTCCCTCGCCACCACCTCCTCCTTGCTCACTTGCAGTCCACCATCACCCTCCCCCCATCCCTCCTCCTCTGTCCTCTTCTCCATCCTCAACTGCATCTCCATCGCCACGTTAACTGGCCCGAGCACGCCAGGGCGCGGGCACGACATTCCGCCCCCGAGCGAGCCCTTTCGGCTCTTGCGACGCCGCACCTGAAGGCGTCGCGCCTCGTCCTTGCACCTCACCAGCTCACCAGCCCAGTCACTCCTCCATCCATCCCTGCCCCGCCAAACCCTCACCACCAAACCACACGGGCCGCCCGGCGCCCACCCCGGCCCACACTTGCCGACCGCACCCCGCCACTCCCCCGCGCCACCCACCGCCCAGGCCACCCCCCCCTCCTCATCCACCCACCCACCCCCCCTCCTCATCCACCCACCCACCCCCCCTCCTCATCCACCCACCCACCCCCCCTCCTCATCCACCCACCCACCCCCCCTCCTCATCCACCCACCCACCCCCCCTCCTCATCCACCCACCCACC
>JAMALN010001079.1:0-12003 GCA_023630115.1 Cutaneotrichosporon sp. PK4640 | reverse complement strand
CCCCACCACCACCACCGCGCCTTCTCTGCCGTTCCAGAGTCGTCCCCTAGGTCCATGTCTCCTTCTTCCTTCTACTCTCTCACCGACTCTTCTCCTGCCCCTCCTTCCAGCTCCGACCACTCGTACAACTCCGAAAGCAAGCCGGCCATCAGAATCACCGAGAGCACTCGCGGTGCTCCCAGACTCTCGTTCATCCACGGCGGCGAAAGTCTTCTTGGCCCGCCCCTGCCCTTCATCTCTCGCGCAGAGACGCACTCTGGCGAAGACTCAGCCTCGACGGTGACCGGTCACGAGGGACATCGCGACCTCTCGCCTTCCCCAACTTCGCGCAAGCGCCGCCTCGCTGCCCTCCGCAACCTTGTCTCCAACCTCGACTTTGCCCAGCCGTGGAGCGTCATTGAGCAGGCTGAGCAGAGCAACGACGAGCTCTTCTGGCCGTCCTCTGAGAGCTCACCGCCTCCCCAGTTGAACCGCCTGTCCTTGGGAAGCTCGTTTGACGCCGAGGAGGTCTCCATACTCGCAAGCGACAGTGTCGTTTCGCTGCCGCCCATCGACGCCACGGACAAGCGCTACTCGGGCACCTGGCCGCGCTCTCGCCGCTACAGCCGATCAATGGGCGCATTAGTGGACAGCCTTCCTCGGGAAACTGCCAAGGCGCCCAAGTCGCGTCGCAGCATCATCGCACCCGAGCGTCCAGTGATCCCCCCACGTACCTCGTCGCGCCCCGTTCACACGCCCACGGACGTCGCGAACGACAAGAAGCCTCTTCTTCGGCTGAATCTCGTCGACAGCCCCCGTCCCACATCTCTGCACCGTAATGGTTCGACTCTCCGCAAGTCGACCTCTCAGCGTCCCATGGGTACCCCGCGCGAGCTTCCACGACCTCGGCAGCGCAAGGAGTCGTTCGGCGTCGTCTATTCTGGCTACAGCAAGTCGCTGCGCCCAACCACCCCCCGCCCCCGCGACAACCCGACGTCATGGCGCCAGTCGCTTCACAACGACTACGTCTACGACCAGGTGGCGAGTGGCCCGGACGGGGCCATGGAGGTCAAGCGCCAAGAGATCATGTGGGAGATGAGCGAGACGGAGGCCGCCTTTGTCCGCTCTTGCCGCGACGTGATTCGCCTGTTTGCGTCCCCGCTTCGTGAGGCCCAGGGCGACTGGATGAAGGGTCTCCCAGCCGGCGTGTGCGAGCTCTTCGAGGCGCTCGAGGCCATCCACACGACCCACGCGGACATCTCTACCGCGCAGCAGATCGCTCGCCGCAGATCTGATGTTGTCGAGATCGCCGCCTTCATCGAGCAGTTCGAGTCGTGGGTCGCCCACCTTGCGGTGCACGAGCGCTACATCATGCTTTTCAACACGGTTGTCGCTCAGATCGAGGAGGCGGCCCGTGACCAGACTAGCATCTTCGGCGAGTTTCTTCGCCTCCAGACCCGCGACAAGGCCCTTGGATCGCTCTCGCTGGGCAGCATGCTTCTCAAACCCGTGCAGCGCATCACCAAGTATACGCTGTTTCTGAAGGTGAGCTTTGACGTTGCTGGCCGAGGCTGATTTCTAGCGTCTTCTTCAGGCTACGCCTTCAACGCACAAGTCCAACAAGGCTCTGCTGGAGCTCATCGCCTCGACCGAGGCGATTATTGGCCGCCTGGAGGCTTGTAAGGCTCGCGAGGACGACTTCCTTGCGCTCATCTCGCTGGAGGAGCGCCTCGACGACCTCCCGGGCAACTTTGACCTTGCCATTCGTGGCCGCAGACTAATCGCCCACGCGCAGGTGGTCCGCGTCGGTCGTGAGTCGCTCGGCGCTGCCATGGGCATGCCCCGGTCGGTCAGTGTGCGCTCCCTGAAGGCGACGATGGCGTCTGTCCCGAGCTTCTCGTCAATGAAGATCAACCAGCCGTCGTCGCGCCCCCCATCCCGCGCCCCATCTCGTGGAGCGTCGACCGACAGCGAGCTGCCGCCGCACCACCCGAGAGGCCTCACGACCTCGCCGTCGTCTGGCACCTCGTCCATCAACTCGATCAGTGGGGCCGCCTCGCCTGGTCGCCACGACCGCTCCCTGTCGCGCAGCCCGTCGTACTCGTCCTCGCTGGCCGAGACTTCGCGCCCCAAAATGCCCATTCAGCTGAGCTCATTCCGCAAGCCTCGCCGCGAGGAGATCCTCACCATGCTCGTGTTCAACGACATGATTGCGCTGGCTGCGCCGGTTCCGGACAAGAACCTCCTCAAGTCGCGCAAGGCCGACGCCGCTCGCCTGCGCATTCTCTCCGTATACGAGGGCGGCCTCGGCACCGTTGACGAGCTCCGCGAGCTCGAGCCGTCGCACGGCAACCCGCGGTCGATCGCTCTCACAGTTCGCGCGCCGGGCGGCAACTTCTCCACTGCAGTGTACTCAGTGTCGCCGCAGACGAGCCTGTCTCGGCGGGCTCAGCGGACGGCGGCCCTCCCTGGGCGCGGCCTCGAGACGCTGCACCAGCTGGTGGAGGTCATCCAGACGACGCGGGCGACCGGCCTGAAGGAGGACGACGTGTAGGATGACGAGACGACGCACTGGAAATCAAAACGACCATGTCTTATATAGTAGTGAACCCGAATCAGCGGCGGTTGTGTTTTTATCTGGGCCTTGGGGAGAGTCCCAATGGTGATTTTGTTGTAGAAACGTCAAGATGCCTCGAGCGATCGAGTGATGCATTCCGATCACTTGTGATGGTGGGGAACGACAAGGGGCGAGCCGGGTCGCAGGTCAGGACATGGTGGTCGAGGGGTGCGCGGGAGTTGCTCTGTGAAACATGTGGGATCACGCGACATTGTTCTCAGCGGGGCCAAGACATGTGCTCGTGTTGGGGAAGCGGGGTAGGCAGGTGGCCAGCTCGGCCAGGCGGCTGTGTGGGGTGGGCAGTGTGGGACGCTGGGATTAACAGTTGAAGGTATATAATAGGAGTGTGGGTTAGTGTTGATTAGTGTTGATTAGTGTGTGGAATGTATAGGTGGGCTAATGGAAGGGCCTGGACCATTGTATGGGCGGCATGTTGTGCAAACCAAGTGAGAACAAGGTCTGTGCGCCCGCCCACTCTCTCTCTCTCTCGCCCTCTCATGATGGGGATTGCATCCCCTGTCCGCCTCTCTCACAAACCACAAACTACTCTCTCTCTCTCTCTCTCGTCTCTCTCGTCTCTCATCCATCCAACACTCTCTCCTCTCCGTAACTCTATACCCATACTCGTACCACCCCAACGCCACCGCGTCGTCGAGTGCACCGTTCATTCTCCGAGCGGAGGCAATACAGTAACCGGATCCGGAGCATAGCGCGTGCCTGCCTACTGCTTGTCTGCCCGCCCTCTCAACCACTGCACTCGCCGGTCCGAGTCTGCGACCCAACACACTCTCCTACATACTCGTCAAAGAACCCATCTAAACACGCCTATACGCTCCATCCCTGCTCCCCATCCCCATCGGCGCGACTGCCGGTGTACACACACCGCCGCTCCCCACGCGTCACGTCCCCAAATCCTGCACACTTGGCGCGACGTGCATCCTCCAGCTGGGCGCCGGCCATCCTCCCACACCTCTACCCGCCAGCTCCACCGCTCGCCTACCAGCGCCCTTGCCAGCAGCGCCCTCTCCGCACTCGCGCCTCCGTCCCCCCCGCACTCGAAGCGCGGAACGCGGCCTTTACACGTCCCACGCACACGCGACGTCTTCCCAGTGCCCACGCCTGGTATGAGCGCCGACACAGACCCCGTCGCCGAGCCCCAACGCGCTCCACTGAGTACGCCTCCACGCGCCCAAGCACTGACCGCAGTGCCGCCCCCCGCCCAAGCGCCCGCGTCAGAACCTGACGCCGCGCCCGAGGCCCCGACCGGCGCCAAGGCCGCATCCAGCCTCGCGGCACACATTGCGCCGCTCCGGCTCTCCGGGACGCGCCCCCCCAACCTGGCGCCCATTGCGGATGCGTCGCCCGCGACGACCATGATCGAGCTGTCGGACGACCCACCCGTGCAGAAACACTCGGTGTCGGCGCCCCAGCCCATTCCGGCGCCCCGCGCCGTGCCCGCCGAGCAGGCCAACCCAGCCCAGCCGTCGCCGGGGAGCTCGGCGCCCTTCGGCTCGCCGGTTAGCAGGACGCACCTGCGCAGCCGGTCACCGCACTCGCCCTCCTCGCCCGCGTTCACCGCGTCGTCATCCGGCTCGTCGCGCCCGCGGGGCCGCCCTACGTCGCAGCTGGTCGGGTCGATCGGCCACGCCATTAGCGTTAAGCCGCGGAGCAACTCGTCGCTCACATCGAACCGGCCCGCGCCCCCAAGCCCGGCTGGCTCCCGGCCACAGTCGCAGGTACTCGAACTCAGCCCGCGCGACCTGCCCATACCCGGCTTCGGGTCGCCGATCAGCCCGCCGGCGATCGCGCGCTCATCTCCTTCGCCCGTAGGTGGCGGTCGCGAGCGCGCCGCGTCCACATCTAGCGCCGTATCACAGGGCCGCCGCATGCGTCCGCGCTCCACCCTCGGTACCAGCGTAATGTCCGCCAGTGAGGGGACATCCACGTCCGACCCCACGACGCCATACACGCCGCCCGCGACGATACTCGCACGGCGCGGGGGCAGCTTTGACGCACGCTCCGGCGGGTTCGACATGAGCGCTGCTGTTGAAGAGGTCAAGGACGAGCTCGGCGAGCGCGGGTCGAGCGGCTCGTCAGAGGCCTCAACGCCGCCACCCTCGGCGCCCGCGTCGGCCGCCGCGCCCGGCTCGCCTGCCAAGGGAACCTTGGCACACCTCGCTGCCAGCCTCGTGCGTCGCGTAATAGTACGCGACTTTGCGTTCTCGCAGGACGACGAGCGCTTCCTCGGCCTCGGCGCCCAGCGGCCGCGGAGCAACTGGGGCGAGGGCGAGCCCGAGCCCGAGCCGGCACCAGTGAAGCCGCACGGCGGCTTCGGGTTCCTGGGCAACTGGGGCTTCCTGACCCGCGGGGCGGACACGGAGGAGATCGACACGGGCAGCGCAGAAGACCTCGGGAACATGCAGGACGACGCCGACTACTGGAGCGAGGCGGACGAGTTTGACAACGACTACAACTACCAGCTCGACGAGGTAGAGCCGGACGGGCTGTACCGCGCGGCGTTTGCGTTCGAGCCCGAGGGCATGAACGAGATGGCGGTGGACGTGGGCGATCTGCTCGACGTACGCGGGCGCGGCGGCGGCGGCGACGGGTGGGTCGTCGCGACCCGCCTGGATACCGGCGCCGAGGGCCTCGTGCCAGAGGGATACCTCGAGCGGACGCGCGAAGACGAGTATCCCGCCGAGTGGGCGACGGTGCGCGACGTACGCGCCAAGCTCGCCGCCGCGCGTGCCGAGAGCCTCGACACGCGCGAGCTCAGCGCGTCCCCCGAGTCTACGGACGACGAGGAGAGATTGCGGCACACGCTCGAGCTGAACGCGGGACATTGATAGGTTTGCATGTACTGGTATCTGGTTGCAGGCTCTGATGAGCTCTTCGCTCTCACTGACTGGGGGCGGTGTCCGTGGCACATCGGCCCCGTGCTCTCCTCGAAATAGCACTATTCGGTATATTCTCGATGCCCGTTTCCAGCGCGACCACGTCTGGACGAGCCAAGACGGGTGGGCGCGCCCCGTGACCAAAAGTCAGCCAGCTTGCACGCGACTGGTCCTACCTTTACAACGGCCATGCGGAGTGACAGCTCGTTGCTGTTGAAGTGATTCAGGATTACTCTCTTTGCCATTTTGCGGACGTCGGCCTTGTCCTTGTGATAGCGGTACTCTGTCGCGAGCTGGAAGGCCTTGTGCCATTCCTCGAGCGGCACGTAGTCGAGTGCTGTCATGAAGGCCTTTGTGTGGTTTTCAGTGGGACAGGCTGGCCAGCGTGAGAACCCTGTCGGCACCACATGTTTGGCCGGAAATGAGACTTGGGAGTGAGCTGTGCTCAAGGGGGTGGACGCACGGTCATGGACGGGCAGCCGGTCCGTCTGGTACAGCCACATGGCGGGGTCCCTTGAGGCAGCGGGAGGCGTGAAGCCGTTCTGGACGAGGAGGGCGGCCCGCGACGCGTTGCTGGAACCCGCGTGCGGGTGGAGGCGGTGTTGCTTCATCAGCGGGGCCAAGTGTGGGAGTGTGACGCGAGGAGCGGCGGCGAGGACGCGCGCGGCCTGGAGCGCCTCCTCGGGCGTCCAGCGGACGGGGCGATCCACATGCAGAAAGGTGGGGTAGTCCTCCTTCTTCAAATCGAATGCCTTGTCCCCGAGAAGCTCGACAATAGCGTCGACAATCTCGCCCTTGGCCGACATATAAGACAGGTTGTGGGCTACCGCGACGCGCCGAAGCTCCCTATTGGTCCACTGCAACAGCAGCCTCGCCTTCCCGGGGGAGACTGCCGTCAGCGCCCCGTCTTGCAGCGTCACGCACTCTCCGGCAAGCCGGGCATGTCGCGGTCCAGGTCAGCCCTGACCAGCATCTTGGCCACCTCGGCGACCCTGTCAGTGGGGCGCGGCGCCGTCATCTTCGAGCGCGCGTGTGCTAACACCTTGGCTCTTCCGGCAATGATCAGTGCCGCGACCCGCGCGTCCAGAGCTTCTGGTTAGCGCGCGGCGAGCCGGGGGAGGCAGCACGGTACCTGGGTCGCCGAGCTCATAGTCATCATGGCCGATCGGGCCGTGGGTGATTGAACTTGAGATGCGGGGGCCCGCGGCGGTGTTGCTCGTCGCGCGTACGCCCTGGAGGAGCCTGGGGGTGGCGCGTACTGCGTTCCCTCATCGCCCGATTGTAAGGAGCATGGTTGCGCCGGAGATGATGACTAGTGGGCGAATGAATCTCTCAAAGTTGACGGATCGAAGTGCAACAACAGGGTGTGGTGGAGGTTGACACATGGCAGCAGCTCGGACCAACTCTGTTCCGCACCAGTCGTTCACCAGACTTTCAGTCCCTCTACTCGCCACAGCCACAGAGAGAACTCAATCACCACACTTTCTCCAGCGGCGACCATGATTACATCTGAGGCTGTCTTTGGAGACCCGTATCACTAGCTACCCCAATCACGACTAGCAGATCGGCGAGCCAAGTAAAGAGATTCCTCAACCCGACGTGTCCGCCAACGGAAGCGCTGGACGCGCGCGTCGCGTGAGTGATTGTCTCAGGAAAAGTCGCGCGCGCCATGGGCATGTACTCTGTAAGGAAGCCTGTATCTTACTTGGGCGAGGCGCTCGTCAGCGCCAGTAATGACCGCGACGTGTCTCCGGCGTTCTTGACCATGACGATGACAGCGGAAACCGGACAAAGTCCGCATGCGGAGAATAGCGGAGGTAAATTTGAGGGGGATCGGCATGAGGAGAGCACGTTGTTAAATGGGGGGAATGTGAATGGACGACCAAGTTTTCAGGTTTCAATCAGAGACGAGGGCTTTCAGTGACGCTGCTGCAGAGTGAACCTTCTGGGTGAAGGAGGGGAGCCACCCCGCGCGCCGCCGCCGCCGCCATTGTCCAACAAGTCCATCTCACCATCTTCGCATCTTCTCTTCTTCATCTCTCTCTCTCTCCCCACTCTCACTCCTCCGACCAGCTTCCCTCCCCTGGTCTTAAAAACGCGGTCCTCAGCCACCGCCACCCTCCGTGTACATCCCTCGCTACCCCCTCCCCCCCTTCTTGACCACCCCACCCGTCACCCAAAATGGCTCCCTCGGCGTCCAAGCAGAAGCGTCTCGAAGCCAAGCTCGCCAAGGCTAGCAAGAACGCTAGCAAGGCCGGCTCGCTCAAGAGCACCCCCGCCGCCAGCACTGCCGGCGACACCCCCGCCATCTCGGCCAACGGCTCGTTTGCCGACCTGAGCGATGCTCAGGCCCAGATGCGCAAGCTCAATGTCGCCACCAACCGTAGCGCCGTGAGTTGACCCAGGTCGCCGCCGCCAGACCCCGGTCCCCCTGCTAACCTCAGAACGGCGTTCTCGTCTCGGACCCCAAGGGTCGTGACATCAAGATTGACCAGTACACCCTGTCATTCCACGGTCGTCTCCTCATCGAGGGCGCCGAGATCTCGCTCAACTATGGCCAGCGGTCAGTGCAAAAGATGACACCTCGATGCGATGCGCTCGGACACTGACGTGAACAGCTACGGTCTTCTCGGCGAGAACGGTTCCGGCAAGACGACCTTCCTCCAGTCGCTCGCTGAGCGCGACGTCGAGATTCCCGACCACATTGACATCTACCTCGTCCAGGGTGCCGCCGAGCCAGAGGAGATCACTGCCGTCGAGTACATTGTCCGCTCCGCCAAGGAGAAGGTCGAGCGCCTTGAGCGGCTCGCCGAGGAGATGGCCACCGCCGACGACGTCGACGAGCTCGCCCTCGAGCTCGTCTACGAGGAGCTCGAGGAGATGGACCCCTCGACCTTCGAGGCCAAGGCCGGTGCCATTCTTTCGGGTCTCGGCTTCAACAAGGCCATGATGGCCAAGCCCACCAAGGACATGTCCGGTGGTTGGCGTATGCGTGTCTCGCTCGCGCGTGCTCTGTTCATCAAGCCCCACCTCCTCCTTCTCGACGAGCCCACCTCGCACTTGGACCTCGGTGCCGTCGTCTGGCTTGAGGCGTACCTTGCCACCTACAACCACATCCTCATCCTCACCTCGCACTCGGCCGACTTCATGGACACGGTGTGCACGAACATGATGGACCTCACCCCTAAGAAGAAGCTCGTGTACTACGGTGGTAACTACTCGACCTACCTCCGCACCAAGGCCGACAACGAGATCAACCAGATGAAGGCCTACAACAAGCAGCAGGAGGAGATTGCCCACATCAAGAAGTTCATTGCGTCCGCCGGTACCTACGCCAACCTCGTCAAGCAGGCCAAGTCCAAGCAGAAGATTATCGACAAGATGGAGGCCGCTGGTCTCATCGAGAAGGTCGAGCAGCCCCGACTCCTGCGCTTCAACTTCGAGGAGGTTAAGAAGCTTCCCCCTCCCATCATTGCGTTCAGCGATGTTGCCTTCTCGTACTCGGGCAAGAAGGCCGACTACCTGTACCAGGGCCTCAACTTTGGTATCGACATGGACTCGCGTATCGCCATTGTCGGTGACAACGGTACCGGCAAGTCGACTTTGCTCAACCTGATCACTGGCGACCTCAACCCCGTGGAGGGCACTGTCCAGCGCCATGGTCAGCTCAAGCTCGCCAAGTACTCGCAGCACTCGGCCGACCAGCTGCCATTCGACAAGTCGCCTGTCGACCACATCCAGTCCAAGTTCACCGAGAAGTTCCCCGACAAGGACCTCCAGTTCTGGCGCCAGTGCGTCGGCCGCTTCGGCCTCTCGGGTGCCCACCAGACCAACCCCATCAACATGCTTTCGGACGGTCTGCGCAACCGTGTGTGCTTTGCCGAGATCGCCCTCGAGCACCCCCACGTCATCCTCTTCGACGAGCCGACCAACCACCTCGACATGGCCTCGATCGACTCGCTTGCTACCGCCATCAAGGAGTTCGAGGGTGGCGTCGTCATCGTGTCCCACGACTTCCGACTCATCTCGCAGGTCGCCGAGGACCTCTGGGAGGTCAAGGACAAGCAGGTCATCAACCTCACCAAGGAGGACATCTCCATTGTCGACTACAAGCGCTCGCTCCAGAAGAGATCGCAGGCCCAGATCGAGAAGGCCCAGCTCCTCTCGAAGAACGCCACCAAGGGTGTGGCCTAAGCGCCGTCGGGGCCCGGGCGTGTAGCTGGCCAAGGCGCGGCCGGCCGCGGCGGCGGCGGCCACCACACGTCGCCTGCGCGCGGTGCATAGACGCCTCGCGCGCACCCCGCTGCCGTCCCGGGTGATCTAGTTGTTGTGTAGGCATAGATTTGCATCGTAGCATACCGCGCATCTCCTCATTCTCTCGTCTCGTTATGTCCTGCGCATGCTGTATAGTGATGCACTAGTCGTCAATGCTTGGTCGGTGAAGCTGGGGAACTGCCAGACTAACAACTCAGGTGTGCATAGGCGTGCGATTCGCGACAAAGAAACACACAGCATGGCTGCCGCTGCGCCCTCCGAGGCATCTCCGAGTACAACTCTACCAACCGGCCACCCACCACCCCACGCCCGCCATGACGGCGCCACAGATGGCGTTGACCGCCGAGTTGGAGAGCACGTCGATACCCGGTCCGACAGCGACGACGCCGGGGGCGCTGGCGCGCGCCTTGTCCGAGTGGTCGGTGAGCACGCGCCCGTCCGTCGAGCTGTACAGGGTACGCTGGAGCGTGGCGCCGAGCAGAGAGTCGAGCAGACGTGAGCTTCATCTCTTGGAGGACTCACAAGGGACCCCGCCAGCCCTGCCACCGTGCCAAACACAACCATGCCCGCGGGCCCGCGCCACCCGCCCATGGCGACCCAGAGCGCCGCCGCCCTCACCCCGTCCACACTGAGGGAGAAGTACGAGCTGGGGTCCTCGACGACTGCCCCAAGAGCAACGGTGAGGCCCATGGCGAGCCCGCCGGCGGCGGACCAGAGCAGCCCGCGCGCAGTCACGCCCCCGTTCGTGCCGGCCGGCACGGGGGCAAGGGTGAGGATGTGGGTTGGGCGGGAGGGGGAGAGGATGCCGAGCTCGGAGGCGAGCGTGTCCGCCAGGCAGCAGGCGTAGTGGCCCAGCAGGGCGAAGATGAGGCGGCGGGAGAGGCCGTCCAGCAGCGTCGGGGGTAGGTTGGGCCCGGCGGGCGGGTACGTCTTCCGTCAGCCAAGCCAGGTGGGCCGTACATCAAAGTTGAGGCGGTACGCCAGCGCCGCCAGAGCGCCGGGGAGCGAGTTGCTCAGCACCTGCACCCAGTTGCGGTTACCGCCGGGCTTGGCGGGGTCGGGGCCGTCCTCGAGGGTCGCCTTGACCGCGGCCTTGACCTGGCATCAGCTTCTCTACGTTCAAAGCTGGCATTGCTCGGATCTATACGCCACCCACCTTTGTCGCGCGGCTGCCCGCGAGATAGAAGACGACCATGGTCACGCCGAACAGCTTGAGCGGGTTGGCGAGGTGCGCGTACCCCGCGACCCAGGCCGCGGCGGCCCCCGAGGCCGAGAGCGAGCCCTTGCGGAACCCATGCGCCGCGAGGCCGGTCGCGACGAGCGCTGCGCCGGGATACAAGGTCATGGCGGAGTGGACAGCATCATCATGGCTGGCGATGTGGAGGAGGGTGGAGGAGAGGGGACGGGGCCCCGACATAATGCCGTGGCAGTGATACGGGCGCCATACAAAATTCGGCGCGCGCGCCAACTTGTTCAGCATCCTTCCATCGGTGAGTCCCAGTAAAGAGATGGAAAGAGCACAGCTGACGGCAGTTTTTACAAGTGATGACATCCCGCGGCCGCAGGTATTCGACTGCACCCCATGTAGGGTGCAGGTGGACAGAAGCCGTCCGGCGGCCACACTCCTTGTTATAAAGGGGCGGCACAACTGGGTCTGAGTCAACGATGGGGAGCGCGTGTCCTCTGGGCAGCGTTTTGTAGAGCCGGGGGCGGGGGGGAGGGTTGAGAAGGCTGGCTGTGTGCTGGGCGGCGAGGGGTGCGCGGGCTGGCGATGCGGAGAGGAGGGGTGAGGGCGTGTTGTAGATTCATCCATCCATGTCATTGTGCTGTGTGTCCTCTGCCTTCTCCATCTGCTTCTTGGCGCCGTCGATCGTCGAGCGACTGACTGTTTCAGCTCGATCGGACTGCTGCAACGGGGTCTGCTCTCTGCACTCTCTGCTAGCTGGTCGCCTGCTCGCGGCTGCTCTTGTCCCGCTTGGTGGTGTTGACGAAAGTTGGTGGACGGCAATTCGACTTCTGATAGGCCCGCTTCCTGGTTTACCACGCCTAACTTGACCCACTCCCCATCCCCGAAAACGGCCGGACTCCCGCCCTACCGCCCCTCCCACTCCCCCTCCCCCCCTCCCCCTCGGTCCCCCCTCTCTCGTCGTCGCTCGTTGCTCCTCGCTCTCCATCCTACTCCCCACTCGTCACAAAAATGTCCCTCCTCCGCCTCACTGTGCGTACTCCACGCCCCCA
>JAMALN010001078.1:0-12047 GCA_023630115.1 Cutaneotrichosporon sp. PK4640 | reverse complement strand
GACGAGCGTCGCGACCGTCCTGATGACCGCTACGGGCGCCGGGGCGGTGAGGCGCAGAGCTACAGACCTCCGTCGCCAAGTTACCAGCCGCGTTCGCCGCCCAGGCCCCGCTCGCCTATCCGCGGCCGCTCCCCACCACCTCGCGAGCGCGAGCCCGTGCGCGAGGTGGATGTCCGGCGCAGACGCACGCCGCCACCGCCGCGCGCGCCGTCGCCTCCCAAGCCCGAGGTCGAGGAGGGCGAGATTGGCGACGCGGAGGAAGGAGAAGTCCGCCCTCCCAGCCCCTCCAGGAGCCCATCTGTGCCGCCCCCTCCCCCGCCCGAGGACGCACCCCCACCGCCGGCCGGTGCACCTCCTCCGCCGAGCCCAGGCGCGCCGCCCCCGCCGCCTTCTGACGCCCCTCCTCCTCCGCCGACGCAGGCTCCACCTCACCCTGGGGCGGAGTTCCCGCCGAGCCCCCCGACGAGCCACCACCGCGCCCACCCCAGCGGCAACTTTGCGCCGAACCGCAACCTCATGGACCCTCCCACGCGCGTGTCCACGCCTGTGGGCAAGGACAAGAATGGCGGCGGACCCAAACCGTTCCGCTTCCCAACCGCTGCCGAGGAGAAGGCCAAGTATGACCGCTTCTTCAAGGGCACGACGACGCTGGCCGCGTACGACATGGGCACCAAGCTTGGCGAGGGCACGTTCGGCGTCGTCACCAAGGCTGTCGAGCTCGCGAGCAAGAAGACGGTCGCGCTCAAGAAGCTGATCGAGCACAACTACCGTGACGGCGTGTCGATGACCACCGTGCGCGAGATCAAGATCCTCAAAACGCTCCCTAAGCACACCAACATTGTCCCTCTTCTCGACATGGTCGTCCATCGGAGTGAGTAACACGTTTGAAGCCATCTGACCCTCCAGAGATACCCTCGGACCGGAGCCAGCGCGGCGACATCTTCATGGTGTTCCCGTTCATGGACCACGACCTTTGTGGTCTCCTGCTCAACAAGGACTTCCGCATGTCGCACTCGACCGCCAAGTTGATCTTCAAGCAGATCCTCGAAGGCT
Source organism: Cutaneotrichosporon sp. PK4640 (assembly GCA_023630115.1). Taxonomy (NCBI): domain Eukaryota; kingdom Fungi; phylum Basidiomycota; class Tremellomycetes; order Trichosporonales; family Trichosporonaceae; genus Cutaneotrichosporon; species Cutaneotrichosporon sp. PK4640. The sequence continues at coordinate 10,994 of JAMALN010001078.1, read as the reverse complement.
TGCACCACATCCACGTTAACAACGTTGTCCACCGTGACTTGAAGACGGCCAACATCCTCGTCTCCAAGGAGGGTCACGCCATGATCGCCGACTTTGGCCTGGCGCGTACGTGGGGCGTCGAGGCAATGCCCAAGCACAGCCCTCACGAGTACACCAACATGGTCGTCACGCGGTGGTACCGTGCGCCCGAGCTTCTCCTCGGCGACAACAAGTACGGCACCGCAGTCGACATGTGGTCGATGGGCTGCATACTCGGTGAGATGTACCATCGCGAGCCGATCTTCGCGGGGCACTCGGAGCAGGACCAGCCCAAGAAGATCTTCTGGAGAACCGGCCCGCCGTCGCAGACCAATTGGCCCGGGTGGGACAAGCTGCCCGGTCACGCCGAGCTCCCGGGCCACGCGTGGGACAAGGCGCCGATGGGCCCGCCCCTGCTGCAGTGTGCGCGCCAGTGGCAGTGAGTTGACTTGACCCGAAGGCAACTGACAACAGGATGGACAGAGTGGGCGCCGACCTCATGTGCCAGCTGTTGCAGCTCGACCCGTCTCGCCGCCCGACAGCGGTCAAGGCGCTCGAGCACCCGTGGTTTACGGTCAACCCCCTCCCAGCCAAGATCGGGAGCATCCCCGTCGTCGAGTCCAGCCACGAGATGACGAGTCGCGACCGCAACATGCCCGTGCAGCCGCCGCAACCGGTGCAGCCGCCCCGCGGGGCGCCTGCCTGGAGCCAGCCGCGCCCGCCTCCGGCTGCACACCATTCCCAGGGGAGGCAGATGCATCCCCGCCCGCCGGCGTACCGCCCCCCTCCGCCGAACTCGCTCCCGAGTGCGCCAGCGTACCCCTCCCCCGCGTCGACGGGGATGGGTCGTGGCTTCGCGCCCGCGCCGCCGTTCGCGCTGGGCGGCAACCGCCGTGGCGGTGGCCCAGGAGGACCCGGTGGTCCGATGCGCGGGCCGCATGGCGGCCACGGGGGTCACGGGGGTCACGGAGGTCACGGACCTGGAGGGCCTGGAGGACCCGGTGGGCCGGGCGGGTCAGGCGGTCCAGGAGGGTTCGGCGGCCCTCCTGGCGGCGGGTTCAGACTCGCCGGCGGCGTTCGCCCCACCCACGGCCCGAGCTTTGGCGGGGGGCCGCGGCCCCCGAAGCGTCCCGGAGACGACCAGTGGGGTGGGCGGCCCGACAAGCGGCCGCGCCCCAGCCACAACAACAACGACGCGTTGCCGTACTGAGCGCGACTCGACACGAGACGCGCACCAGTTGTAGGATCGTAGGAGCAGAGTAGAGTCTAGAGCCGCCCCGAGCGCAGGTAGTCATGGAGGAGAGCATAGCAGTTGAGGACCCCAAGCACCCAAGCACCATCGAGACACACTGTACCACACACAAAGCATGCATTGATGCGCTGTAGCGTGGGAGTTGGTGCGGTGGACCGTGAGAATGGGGCTGGGTGAGACCGAAGGCGATGGGTGGCGGTGAGAAGCCCGAAACGAGGCGCACGCGAGGCATGCAGGTGAGATGAGAGAAGCGTGATGAGACCAGAGGCATGGTGATATGGCCAGAGGCCCGACCGCACCGCCGCGTGTGCCTCGGATCGCTAATCGCATCGCTGGCCATGTTGATCAACAGCGACGATCAGCGACGATCAGCCACGCACCGTACCCATCGCACGGACGCATTCTACATTCGGGCGTCGGATCGGCACTAGGTCAAGGAACACGTCGCAAGCCCGCCGCCCCCAGCTAACTCTGCTCTTCCGCGTCCCGTCACCGTGTCCAAACAACCATGCAACCATGTACATGCCGGGCAGGGCTCCACGCCCACCGTGCCGCCGCCGGGCCTGATGGGCATGGCAACGCTCCATGTCGCGGTCCGCACTGTCCGTGCGGCGCGCCAGTGCGGCGGAATGGTGACAGCAAGTGGCGGGCGAGCCGGTCGGTATGCCGGATCCCCTCCGGATCCCCTCCGGATCCCCCCTCCGTCAGCCGCAAGCTGCCTCCGAACCCGCCCCCTCGCAGCTCAGCTCGTGGAGCGATCGCGTAAGCTAATCAAGCCGTGCAATTCTTCAATAGCAAGGCGGCGGGGGATTAGGGGGGCATTACAAGCGGAAGATTGCCTCACCGCACGACGGCCCCTTGAAACAGGGCGGGTCCCTGTGCTCCTGAGTGTTGATCCTTGGGCAGTGTGCGTGTTGGTCCAAGACCTCAAAGACCTCCTTTTACACAGTGGCGGTCAGATCCTCGCCAAGCAGTCGTCTCTCTCGCGATCGCCCACTCCTCCTCAACATGTCCTCTGGTGAGTGCTTCTTCTCGATCGGGGCGCCAGTGTGCAAGTTTTCGGAGGCGTTGTGCACACTGCACCCTACGTGGGGGTGCGAAGAAGGGTCGATAGTGCAGGACTTGGGCGCAGGATTGCGCGCGGACTGCGCGGTTCGGGTGACATGAGGCTAGTGAGACCCCACTCCGAGGTCAAGGGCCGAAGCCGGGCCGCGGGGGTACAGCTGGCAGAGTGTGGCCGCAGTCCGCAGTCCGCACGTTGCAGGGAGGGCACGCGAGCAGCGCGCGAGCAGCGCGCGAACAGCGAGCGAGGACGACGTGTGACGACTTGCCACCCATCTCTCGTCGTCTTGTTGCTCGTTGCACACACACCTCCGTTGATCTCCTCGCTCGTCGGCCTCGCACCCGCACGCACATTCTTTCTGCGCCCACTCTTCTGCGCCTCTGCACCCCATCCCACCCGTCTTGTCATTGCCGACAACGTAGCGCTGGCCGCTCAACACCTCCCCCTGCCCCATGTCGTCCCCCGCGCCCAACCCCGCGCCCTCGGAGCCCGTCTCCGAGCCCGCCCCGTCCGAGCAGCCCCAGCCCTCCTCCCCCTCCGGCCCCGAGCTCACAGACTCAGCCCCGCCCCCCCAGTCCCCGCCCCCGCCCTCGACGCCGGGGCCGACGCCCTCCGAGCCGCCCACCTCCAACCCCGGCGGCGGCGGCAGCAGCGAGCAGCCGCCCCCCGACACCCCCACGTCCCAGCCGCCCCCCGAAACCCCCACGGTCTCGGAGCCGCCCCCCGAGACGCCCACGTCTGAGCAGCCGCCGCCCAACACGCCCACGACGAGCGAGCAGCCCACGCCCTCGCAGCCCCCGCCCGACACGACCACGCAGCAGCAGGAGACGCCGACCAGCGCGCCCGAGCAGCCCCAGACGCCCACGAACACTCCCGGGCGGCAGACGAGCACCTCGATCGTCGAGGAGGGCGGCGGCACCTCGTACAAGTACGTGACGGTGACCGACTCGCGCGGGCTGGCGTCGACGAGCGCGGTCGCCGTGTCGGCGCCGCACAAGAACAACACGGGCGCCATCGTCGGCGGCGTCGTTGGCGGCGTGGGCGGCGCGCTCGTGATCGCCGCGCTCATCGCCTTCCTCCTGTACCGCCGCAAGAAGAACCGCGAGGTCGCGTTCGACGAGAAGATGTTTGACCCGCACCACTCGACGCGCCACTCGCAGGCCGACCCGCTCGACATTGCGCCCACCTCGCCCTCGGTCGGCATGCCCGGCGAGCAAACGACGATCGAGCCGTTCCCCTACGACTCGAGCCACGGGCACGGCTACGGCTACGACTACAACCAGGGCCTGCAGATTTCGCCGGGCATGCAGCCGGGCGACACGATGCAGATGCAGGGCATGAACATGCCCGACGCCCGCGACTACATGTACGGCGGCGCCAACTATGGCAGCTATGCTGCTGCCGGCGCCGGCGCGGCCGCGGGCATGACCGCCGGCGCGGCGGCCAAGCACCGCGAGGCCATGGGCCCCATATCGCCCCAGCAGACGGGCATGTCGTCGTCGGCCGGCGGCTCCCGCCTCAGCCACTACGAGGACGCCTACTCGCAGCAGCACCACCAGGGATACCCGACCTCGCCGCCGCGCTCGGCGCCCAGTGACGGCCGTCAGAGCGTCTACCAGCACACGGACATGCTCTCCGAGCCCTCGGACGACATGCAGGAGATCCCGCCAAAGTGAGTAGCCCAGGCGAGGGCGAGCGCAGCGAGCAGCCGAGCCGAGTGCCTGTGCCGGACCGCGCCCGAGCTGCACCCGATCCCGCCCGCCCCTCGCTTCCGCAAAGACCTCCGCTGACACCAGCTACGACTCGATCCGCCGCTAACCGGCCCCCTATAGAGCGCTTGCGCATGTATTTGTACCTTAGCGGGACGAGCGCGAGAGGTGTTGCGCGGCAGGGGTAGTGTATTGGTGGCGGGTGGCTGGTGGAATGCCTGCGGCTTGGCAGGAGGTAAGTAAGCCCAGGGGCGCCGAATGCTGCTCCCTCGTGTCCGTCAGTTGGCTCAGTACATCGAGCGCCGCGTCGCGCGTGACGGGCGCGCGCGTTATCTGGTCGCGTGAGGGTTCATGGATGGCGCTGTGATGGCTGCGGACCAGCTCACCATCCATCTGCTTCCGCTATCTACACCGAGAACTCCACCTCGAATATCTCTTCCACAAGCGCCTTTGGAGGGCGCGCGAGGCTAGGTCGGCAGTCCTAGCCTCCCCGCATCTCCCAGAACAACGACGAGAGCGTGGGAGCACTTTTATTCTCGGACCCCGCCACAGTGGCCGCCAGTCCGGTTCACCCACACTGTGGCACTCCGCCAACTCGTTAACTCACAGCGCTTGGATTGGATCGCTGCCAAGTCCATGAGGGTTCCTTTACCTGTGATCTCAGCCCTCGTCTGTGACGGCCGCCTTGGGGGAGGCGGAGGGCTTGCTGGAGGTCTTGCTGACTGGGACTCGATCGAGGTGGCGAGATCCGAGTGCGCTCCTGGTTGTCTCATGCCGCCTATGCGCTCGCTGCAAGACTTCAATGCATGGTTCTTATGGCTATGTTTGTTCTATGGCTATGATGGCTGTGGCTCTGCAAGAGCCTGGCTTCCTGATCTGCTTCGCTGCGCTCAGCTACACGCTCAGGCTCTTAAACGTCCTCCACACCTTCCAGCTCGTGACGCGCAGCCCGAAACCGACGGCGACGAGCAGCGCGACGTCCACAACAACGAGCGTGACGCCCGCGAGCATGAAGCGCGGCGCAAACACCTTCCACACCATCAGGTGGCGGCGGAGCCACGCGGCCGTGACCGCCGACGCGAGCGTGATGGTCGCGAAGTAGGTCGAGAACGCGAGGGCCATCTGCAGTGTGTGCCCCAGGACGGGGACGGAGCCGCTCGGGCGCGGGCTCACGTTCCACACCGCGAGGAGGGGGACGCATAGAGCAACCAGCGCGGTCGGGCCCCACGTGTTCAAGACCACGAGGAGGGGCGACCATGGGTACGTGACAGTCTCGAAGCCGACGAAGGCGGCCTTCCACTGGATGGTGGCGAGGACGGCCTGGTGGCCCGTGGCGAAGAAGGCGAGGAGGGCGAGGAGGGCGAGCGGGACCGCGTCGGTGAAGGAGGGGCGGACCATGGCGTCGCGGGGCACGCCATCGAACGCGCCGGGCCCGCCCGCCTCGCCGCCGGCCTGGGAGAAGCCCGAGTGCAGGAGGACAGCGTCGCGCTGGCTGTCGGTCAGCTCGAGGTGGGCGACGACGGCGACGATGATGCCGCCCAGCACGATCTGCGCGAGCGGCGTGCTGACCAGCTGCACGAGGCAGAAGGCGATGAGCACGAAGAGGAGGTACGTCGAGCCGAAGGCGTTGCCGAAGCCCAGGACGGTGACCTCATCCTCGCGGGCGCCGGTCTGGTCCTTCTCCCGCTCGATGTCGAGGCACAGGCCCGAGCTCGCCCAGATGTAGGGCATGAGGCCGAAGACGGCGGACATGGCGAAGCGCGCGAGCCACAGCTTGATGCTCTTGACGAGCGGGATGCGCGCGGGCACGAGGCCGTCCCACGTCTCCATCCACTCGAGACACCAGTACAGCGCCCCAAGGAGGATGACGGCGCGCCAGATGATCGCGACGAAGACGGGCGCGGGGCCCGAGTATGACTTGCTCCAGCCGAGCACGAGCGCGATGACGCGCGGGAGCAGCATGAACATGAAGGGGACGATCGCATAGATGGTCCACTGGGGGGCGCCGTTGGCCTCGTAGAACGTCACGGTGCAGTACGGCTGCTGCTCCTCCCGGCAGACGGTGGAGAGGCCGAGCGTGCGCGCGAGGAAGGCGAGGAGGAGGCCGAAGCCGAGGATCCGAAGGCGGAGGGACGCCTGCGGCGCGATGAGGGCGCGGAGAACGTGGAAGAGGGCCAGGGAGACGAGGAGGAAGACGACCATCCTGTCCTCCCACATGACAAACGAGTTGGACGCAAACGACAGCGCGTGCAGGAGGAGGATGATCGGGCCGATCGCCTGCTGCAGCGTGCCCGTGATGGAAGCGCTCCACGTCCCGCGCACGAGAAGCGGCGCGGCGAGCACAGCGCTGGCCGTGCCCACTGCCACCGAGAAGAAGACCTGCAGGCCCTGGATCGGCTCGCGGGTGTACACGCCCGCGACGGTGCCGGCGACGGAGCCGACGCTGCCGCCGGCCGAGACGGCTGTGTCGAGCGCCATGCGCACGTACTGGTCCCACTTGGGCCCGCCGTTCCGCACACCGAGGTAGAGCGCGACGGTGGCCGCGACGCCGAGAGCGAGGAGGACGACGCCCATCACAATGTGGGGCACGCTGAACTGGGCCCAGAGCTCGCGGAGGGCCGCGAGCACGCGCGTGTTGGTGTTCATGTCCGCGTCCGCCGCGAGGACGGGCACGCCCGAGGCGAGCGCCTCGGCGTACTCCCGCCTGGCCTCGGTGAACGTGTTGAGCACGGCGGCGTTGCCGTACGCGTGGATGTAGCGCTCGATCTGGGTCGTGACGGCGCGGGCGGCGGCGGCAAAGTTCTCCGGCTCGTCGGCGAAGACCTCGGGGATGATGTTGCCGAGGTTGTTGAACGGGATGGGCAGGCCGAGCATGAGCGCGAGCGTGGGCACCAGGTCGATCTGGTTGATCTGGCGGAGCTCCTGGTCGTCGTAGGACGAGCTGCCGGCGGCGTGGTTGATCGGCGTCGACTTGGAGTAGAGCCAGAGGCCGGCGCTCGTCTCGAGCGGCGAGTCGCCGCCGTGGTCGCCCTTGGGGTTCATGCCGTGATCGCCGAGAACCACGAGGAGCGTGTCGTCATCGAGCTCGGCGACGACGCGGCGGAGGACCGCGTCCATCTGCGCGAGCTTGTCGCGCATCGTGTCGCGGTCGGGGCCGACGCGGTGGCCGACGTGGTCGACGCCGAGGAAGTGCCCGATGAGCACGTCCCACCCGCCCTTCTCGAGGTGAGGGAAGAGGTGCTCGATCACCCCGTTGTCGACCGTGTGCAGGTCCTCGACGTTGAACGAATCGTAAGGGTACGCGGCGCTGAAGCTCGAGGGGAAGAGGTTGAGCCACGTGTCGTCGCCCATGAACACGACCGACTTGTTGGCCGCGACGGCCTGCGAGATGATGCTGTCCTCCTCGATAGCCGTCGACGCAAAGTTTGCGCCGGCGTCAATGAACGTCGGGAGCGAGCCGGTCGTGATGCCCTTGATGCGCTGCATCGTCGTGGTGGGCGGGTCGCTGAAGCTGTCGAAGATGAGGGAGCGCTCCGGCTGCAGAGCCGTGAGCTCGGCGGGGAGGGTGAGGACGTTGTGGTGGAACGGGGAGGGGGGGTCGGGGGGGAACGGGGTGATGAAGTCGGTGCGGAGCGCGTCAATGATGATGACCACGGCCTTGGAGTGCGTCGCGGCCACTGGGGCCGGGTGGCTCGCATTGTAGGCCGGGGAGACCTCGGGGATGGTCAGGCGCGTGAGGAGGAAGCCGTGGGTGAAGGTCGCGAGGCCGACGAGGTGGATAAACATGAGGACGATGAGGAGGAGGAGGGCGAGGGTGGTGCGGCTGAGCCCCGCGATCCAGGCGGAGGCCGCGCGGCGGGCCGCGGCGGGCAGCGCGCCGCCGGGCTGGGGATCGGCCATGGAGAGGGAAGGAGGGTGGGCGGGGGTCGAAAGTAGAGCTAGCCGTCTAGGCCGGCATGCGATGAGATGAGGTGAGATGAAGAGATGGGGATGAGATCGAGTTGCAGTGTGTATGACGCGTGCTCGGAAAAGTAGAGACCGCAAGGGCCTCCGCCTCCACCGAGGCAATCGAGGCACCGACAGGACGTCACGTGGTCTGCCTCCACTGTGTGGCGATGGACTCCGGCCTGGCGATCATCCCGGCGTCAGGTCACTGCTCGTGGAACGTTCGTCCGTTCTTGCACACCATCAAAAACACAATGCCAGCTCAAGCCGCTCCTCAAGGAGCGCCGGCACAGGCCCAGGCCCAGGAGGGCGGCGAGAACAAGATGTACACCATCCTGCGCTCCCTCGCCATCTTCATGGCCTGCCAGATAGGTAAGCCTTCGTGCGATGGACGCTGACGGAAGCGATGAAGTACGGGATGCAGTACTTTGGCCTCGGGCCGCCCGCGACGCCGGCGCCCGCTGCCCCCGCCCCCGTGGACGCGAGTGTGGCCGAGGCGGCCGCCGCCGCCTCGACGGCCGGAGCCGTCGCGGGCACGCCGCCGTCGCTCGTCGCCAAGCCCGCGTGGGCGCTCGGCACGACCCTCTCCCTCCTGCTGTTTGCGGACACGGCGGCGGACTTCTCCCCCGCCGCAGTGGACTGGGACGCGCCCCTCGTGCGCTGGGACAACATCACCCTCGGGAACTGGAAGGACACGCGCGAAGAGGACCTGCTCCTCGCCGTTCCGGAGAGCGTGCAGCACAACGGCAGCTGGTGGATGGACATCCTGCTCGTCAAGGACGGGGGCAGCGCGCTGGGCCGGGAGGCGGGGGCCGTCGCGCACCACCGGAAGGAGATGACGCGGTGGATGCCCAAGAAGCGCGTGCGCAGGGAGGTGTCGCTCCTTGGCGCGAAGAATGAGACGGCCTCCGAGCCCGAGGCCGAGGAGGACAAGGGTCCCGCGCAGATCATCTCGTACTGGAGCCGCAACCTCACGCTCACGATCGTCAACGAGGACAACACGGCCGACTTTGCGGCCATGCCGCCGCCCGTGCGCGAGAACTACCACCTCGCGCCGTCGGCCGAAGGGCTCGCGTACTTCCCCGTCGTGTTCGCCAACGACTTCTGGCTGCTCAAGGAGAACCTCGTGCCCATCAACGCCACGACCGACCGCCTCCCCCTCCGGGTGACGTACCACGCGATCAGCCACATGAAGTTCAACATCTTTGCGTCGCTCACGGCGAGCTTTGAGCAGAGCGCGCAGGCGCAGGGCACCGGCGCCGAGCTGGACGAGGTCAAGCGCATGCTCGTCGAGACCAACCCCGTGCTGCTGGTCACGACCGCGCTCGTGACGGTCCTCCACATGGTGTTCGAGTTCCTCGCGTTCTCGTCGGACGTCGCACACTGGCGCAAGAAGGGCAAGGAGAACGACCTGGTCGGCGTGTCCCTCCGCACCATCCTCACCAACTGCTTTGTGCAGCTCGTCATCCTGCTGTACCTCCACGACTCGTCCGAGGAGACGTCCCTCATGATCCTGTTTACGCAGGGCATCGGGCTGCTCATCGAGGCGTGGAAGATCACCAAGGTCACCAACGTGCGCATCCGCCCCGCGCAGAACATGATCGGGTACCGCGTCGCGTTCGAGGACAAGCACGAGCTCTCCGAGGACGAGAAGAAGACGCAGGAGTACGACGCCCTCGCCTTCCGCATCGTCTCGTACTTTGCCGCGCCCGTGCTCCTGGCCTACTCGGGCTACTCGCTCGTCTACTCGACCCACCGCTCGTGGTACAGCTTCATCATCAGCACGCTCGCCCAGGCCATCTACATGTTCGGCTTTGTGCAGCTTGTGCCCCAGCTCATCATCAACTACAAGCTCAAGAGCGTCGCCCACATCCCCATGAAGGCCATGGTGTACAAGACGCTGTCGACGGTCGTCGACGACTTCTTGTGAGCTGGTGTAAAGAGAGTACTGACCCCAGCGCGTTCTGCGTCAAGATGCCGTGGCTCCACCGCCTGGCGTGCTTCCGCGACGACGTCGTGTTCGTCATCCTCCTCTTCCAGCGCTGGAAGTACCGCGTCGACTACTCGCGTGTCAACGAGTACGGCCAGCTCGGCGAGGACGACGAGAAGGCCGTCCAGGCCGCCAAGGACAAGGGCGAGGTCGGCGACGAAGTCGAAACCAAGAAGGACAAGTAGGCGAGCGAGGGTGTGCGTAGCGCGTGTGCACGTGGCGTGTGGACGTGCGTGAGCTAGATCTGAAGGATACCTCGGTTGCAATGCAATGCATTATACACAGCGGCTATTGACAGTGGTGACATTGAGCTGGATCGTCCCCGTCGTGGCGGCCGCGCTGCACTGGTTGTGCGCGCGGCTCGCCTCATTTACGCACTTCAAGACAGATCGCCTACTTCCTCCGCTCCTCCTGTGAGTTGCGCTTGCTCCGCTCGCCCTCCGAGTCCGCGCTGCGATTGCTCCCGGCCGCGCTGTTCGAGCGGCTCAGCATCCCCGGCTTGCCCTGGTCGCTCATCCTGCGCACAAAGCCCTTGATCGAGCTCAGTCTCTTTCGCCGCTTCTCGCCCCGGTCCGACGACGCGGCTGACGGCGCATCGTCCTGGCTCTGCCGCGGGAAGCTCGCCGACGTGCTCGAGCTCGAGCGCGTCATGGGCGGCGTGGCCGATGCGCCGGGGAACGCCGCGGAGCCGCTGGCGCCCGGGAACGCCGCGCCGGGGAACGAGGCGCGCGGCGTGGGCGAGCGCGCCTCGGGCTTCGGGGAGGAAGTTTTGGGCGGGGACGGGGCGGGCTTGGGCGACTCGGCGGCCTCCAGCTTCGGCGAGGCCTTGGCGGAGTCCTGCTGCAGCGACTCGGGGAAGACCTTGTCCTCCTTGGGCGCCGTCGCAGCCTGCGCGTACGTCGTGGGCGGCTCGGCCGCAGCCTGCGCGAACGTCGCGGGCACCTGGACGCCCGGGCTGCGCGGCGTCGTGCCGAGCTCTTCGTCCTCGTTGTCCGCCTCGGTCGCGCTCTCCTCGCT
>JAMALN010001077.1:0-12050 GCA_023630115.1 Cutaneotrichosporon sp. PK4640 | reverse complement strand
ACCGGGCAGGGCAGCACCCACCCGCCAGTCCGGGAGCAGCCACCCAAAACGAGACACCTAGCTTTCCCACGGTCTGAACCCGATCCTCGCCTCCAAACGCCGACGCGAAAGTCTCGAAAGTTTGTAACTTTGTTCGAGCCACCGGTAGTGTGGCACGTGGTAGTGATGAGATTGTGGGCTAGACCGAACAAGTTGATCCAAAAGAGTGAGACCCTTGATTACCCCCACTCCCCCCACTTTGAGACACAACTGAAGGACGAGCGGGGCCAAAACAGTCGCTCATGAGCCTGTAATCAGGGGCCAGGGTCGAAGCTGGCGTACTGGCGCGCCGCGTCTGCGAGTGCGCGAGCACGAGGGGCATGAGGGGGGAGGGATGCGAGGGAAGGTCAATGCGGCGCGCGTCGAGTTTTGCCACCCAACCCATACTCAACCTACACTCAACCACCCGACGTCAACGCATCACTACCTGACTTGGGATGGACCTGTTACCCCAGTACCCCATCTCACCCAACCAACCACCTCTTATGCCTCAAACCCTCATCCACGGTGGACAATGACCTCTGAGTAACGCTCGAGCACTCTCTTTCCTCTGTCATTCATTCATTCTCTCTCTGTGCACAATCTCCTCCTCCTCGACTCTCAAGCACTGGTCAACTCGCCTTCTCCGATCCGCCCGTAGTTGGCCTCTGCTCAATCGCTTTGGACGCCCAAGGCTGGCATCTCGGCCCGTCCGTCCGTCACGGTCTATTACCGCCATCTACAAGCCGCCACCAGACCATACCGCCAGTCACTCTCATACCTGTCACTCTCTCTCTCCTCTCCCTCTCAAAGCTCTCTAGCCCCGCCCCGCTCCTGCTTCTCCTGCAACTCGTGCAACTCGTGATCACCCCCCTCGCCCCGCCCTCAAACTGCAATACCATCACGCTTCCTTCCAAAGTCCAAACATTCATCCACCACAAACAAACACTCTTCTGTTCAGTCTCGCCTCGCCTTCCCTCCGTCCACCTTCCTCACTGCACCCGTGCTCCATCTTTCGCCTCGTCCCTCTTAATCGCTGCCTCGCTTCAACACCTCTTCTTCCTTCCCCCATCTCATGAACGCACGCCCTCAACATGGTGAGTTGAGCTTCAAATTACATGTCACGCCGGCCCATTCCTTACTAACAAGCAGCCTCACCCCGTTAACCTACCTCGGCCACCTTCCTCGGTGTCCGATGACGACCTCTACCGCGCCATCGAGACTATCATGGGTCCCGAGAGCGCCATCTGGGCTACCGAGGTCCCTGACTGTATGTCTTAGCGCCCTGTGGTCTCGGCTGACTCGCACCAGTGTTCAGCAAGATACACCAAGACAAGGACGCCGAACCCGTCCTAAACGACGAGGAGCTGAAGCAGCTTCGCGACGTCGTGAGCTCTGAGCCCTACTCGACGGTGTCGATGTCGCGCGAGGAAGTGTTCGATATGCTCAAGTGAGTGCAACATGAGATGACCAGAGCTAACCGGCTAGGCACCTGCGCGGACACTCGTCGACCCCGCCACCACCTGCTGACGTCGCTACGCCCACTGCCAACAAGCATCAGCGGCGTAGATCGGCCAGAATCAGGTCACCCTCGGACTCGTCGTCGACCGAGGAGGACGAGCAAACGCCATCTCGCTCGTCGTCATCCTCGACTGGCAAGCGCGCAATTCCCCGCAGATCGTTCCCTGACGAGTCCTCAACCTACATGCTTCCCTCGACTATTGCGACCTCGCCTGAAGGCGCGCTCCCGCCACGCGTAAAGAAGCTGTCCGATGCGTCCAACAAGTTTGAGCAGCGCAGCCGCGATGATCCTCCGAGCTCGTACATGCCGCTTGGGAGGCGGCCACTGCCTCAGAGCCGGCGTAGCTCTGCTCAGTTCAGTGCCAGTGCCCGCAGCGACGACGGCCATGCGCCTTCCGACTACACCTACACCTACAAGTCGCACGGCCGCAGTGTCAGCAGCGCGAGCGTGGTATCGCCATCGTCGACACGGTCTCCAGGTGCGGCCTCGCCGATATCGCCGGGAGTCGACGGCTATGGGTCCGAAGATGACGAGCGGTGGAGGGCTGGGGGTGCATCGATGGAGGGTGCTCTCGTGAGTAGCAAATGGCTGGGCCAACCTGACTGGTAGGACAAGATCAGAGACGCCGAGGAGGTGCAACGTCTGAAGGAAGTGGTTGCGGAACTCAAGAACCGCATCAAGTCGCTCGAACATGAGCGCGAACTTGCCCAGTGAGTTCAGCGGCCACGCCCCTGTTGACACTGCAGACAGACGCACGAGGATATGGTTGCCGACATCGAGACGCGAGCAGACAACGAAAGGCAAGAGCACGACAGCCGAGTCAAGGACCAGATGGCGCGAACGGAGCAGAAGTACCGCACCGAGATCGAAGCCAAGGAGCAAGAGATTACAGAGATCAACGAGGCGCTCGATACGTTGTCCTCTAAGCTCGCCGACGTGCAAGCAACTCTCGAAAACGAGAAGCGTGAGTGCCATACGCTGCCTCCGCCGCTGACGTCACAGACAGGTCGGCAGAGCTACGGGACACGATGGAGGAGCGCGACAAGGACGTTGCAAACCTGCGCATGGAGCTCGAGATGTTCGGAGATCAAAGGCAGCAAGTCGAGGAAGAGCTCGGCAGGCAAAACGCCCACGCTGCCGAGCTACAGGACAAGCTCGACGCGGCGCGCGATCTCGAGAGCAGACTCGCAGCGAAGAAGGCCGAGGTCGACATGCTCAAGGCGACCGTCTCAGACTTGGACAGGCAACTCTCGGACCTCAAGGGAGGGAGCTTGTACGGCGGCGGCGGTGGCCTTGGCTCAGCCGGTCCAGCCACGTTAACTCGCAACGGTGGCAACCAGCTCAGCACGGAGCTGCAGACGATCGACCCGAAGGTCAAGACTGTGTTCGTCAACGTCAACACCGAGACCCAGACTCTGGTCACACGAACGATCCAGGCAAGCGACGGCTCGACGAGGTTGGCATACCAGGACGCGGCGACTGGTACAGAGCCCCTCGACCTTCTCAACGACCCCGATTTCGAGGAGGAGCGCGAGATTCTCCGTCGGGAGGGCGCCGCCAACGCAGAGCCCGACGGCGCCAAGACACCTGTCCAGACCAGGTCAACCCTCGAGGAGGAGGCATTACGGTCCCCACCGGCGTACTCTGCGTCACCCGGCCCGCTGGACGCCGACGCACTCATCAAGCACATGCACCCCCAGGTCACGAAGGGGACAGTGCGACGAGACGAGGACCTCCAGCGAGCCTATGACCTTGTCGCCAAGGCCACAGGCAAGCGCTGCCACGTTATCGAGGAGGAGCTCGAGGCGGACGACATTATGCGCGATTCGAGCGACAAAGGGTACGAGGCCAAGCCGAGCATGGTCGGGCGTGTCCTCAACTGGGCATCCGCCGTCGGCGCCGTACACTTTGGCGGCCTCATTATCCGTGAGCAGCTGAGCTGGTAACATGAGCTGACATCAGTTACCGTTCTCGCTACGCAAGCGTTCGGCACGCCCCCACAGCGCGACCCGTACGACTCATTTGCCTACAACGGCTACGTGTCGTGGTTTGACCACACAGCGGCGATGGCGCGCGCAGGACGTGTCCCAACCTAGGCGACGATTCGACGACGTGTACGGCGTCCTTATGATTCAACGACACTGCATGTCCACGACACGCACGACACGATACATGTCCTTTGTTTAACTAGTGTATACTATGGTTTAGTTGGTATACCCATGCGTGAGCATGTACAATTTCACTTCTGCCCCATGGCCCCCAACAGTGTGAACAAGATGGACATGAAGACCATTTCGTCAGGACCTGGAACCAAACAAGGAGTGTAGCGGAGATGGAAGAGACTCCGTGTTACCACGCGTAAATGCTCCCGAGATGACTGGATCCTGGACGCGACGCGCTTTCTTCGCGTCGTGTTTGAGCACAACACACCCTCTACATCTCCGCCACCGCAATGTTCAAGCCCACCGTCCGTGTCAAGACCGAGGGCGACGTAAAGGTGCACAAGCGCGGTGCGCCGAGCTCCCGCTATCCCCACCGTCTAAACTTGCAAGTCGGGTGGGCCCATCAATGGCTGACAGCAGCTACGACAAGCACCCAACGCTGGACATTACACTCGACGAGTTCGAGACGGCGGCGCTCACCCGCCTCCGCGTCCTGACCTACCTCGAGGCGCTGCAACAACGCTCCCTCCCGCCCGCCCAGCTCTCCGCCACCCTCGCCACCTACCTGAAGCAGCACCTCCCCCTCTCCTCCAACACGGCCCGCACGGCGGACCTGGACGCCGAGCGCCGCCTCGACGCGATCGGGCACTGGGTCCTGCGCCTCTCCTTCTGCCGCTCGCCCGAGCTGCGCGCGCGCTTTGTCCGCGCCGAAACGGCCCTCTTCAAGCACCGTTTCGAGACGGACGACGCCGCCGAGCGCGCCCACTTCCTCTCCACCCTCGATCTCTCGTGGGCGACGGTCAGCGACGACGAGAAGTCGCTGTATGCGCGCCAGCTGCGCGCGGCCATGTGGTGGGCCAAGGAGGACGCGTTCAACGCCGAGACGTGGTTCAAGGTGCCTTGGGCCAGCGTGCCCGACCTCGTTGCGCAGCGGCGCGTGTTCGTGCGCAAGGGGCTCGCGTACGTGCCCCAGAGCATGCAGATCAGCTTGGTGCTCCAGGCGTTCTCGGCACGGCTCGAGGCCGCCCTCGAGGTAAGTCGTACGCTGTCTCCGCTGACGCCAGCTCACGGCCAAAAACCTGCCCCGGCTGGACGAGGACGAGCGCCTCGCCCCCGTCATTGACCACCTCGCGGCGTCGTTCCTCTCCGGCCTCGCGGGCGCTGAGTACACGCCCTCGGACTCTACGGCGCTCGTCACGGCCGAGATGGTGGACGACGTCGCGCGCAAGCACTTCCCGCCGTGCATGCTCAACCTGTACGAGCGGCTGAAGCGCGACCACCACCTCAAGCACTTTGGGCGGCTGCAGCTCGGGTTATTCTTGAAGGTGAGTTGGCGTCTGGGCGGATTTCCCTCCCACACTCCACTTCCCCTATTCATAACTAACACGTAGGGCATCGGCCTCCCCCTTGACGAAGCTCTCATCTTCTGGCGCCGGATGTACGGCTCCTCCATGTCCGACGACAAGTTCAACAAGGAGTACCGCTACAACATCCGGCACGGCTACGGCCAGGAGGGCCGGCGTGCAAACTACCCCCCTAGAAGCTGCCAGCAGATCCTGACCTCCAACCAGCCGGGCGCGCAGGACAACCACGGCTGCCCGTTCCGCCACTTCTCGCCCGACAACCTCCAGTCCTTCCTCGTCGCCTCATACCCCCAGATCCAGCGCGGGTCCCCGGAAATGAAGGACATCATGGACAGCGTCAAGGGGAGCGCGTACCACGTCGCGTGTACGCGTCTGTTCGAGGTGACGCGGGGGATCAAGAAGGGCGAGGGTGTGGGCGGGGGCGAACACAGCGTGACGCACCCGAACCTCTTTACCGCGCGAAGCCAGGAGATTGAGAAGGAGCGGTTGGAGGCCATGAAGATTGAGGCATAGAGGCTCGTGTATGTATCCTTTGTTTACAACCTCCCGTGGGGACGGGGCGTGCGGTCGATTGCGCACCTCCTGCTGGCCACTGCGCGCTCCATGCGCACTGCAGCCAAAAGGATACGCCAGAGGACTCGGTCCTCGACACCTGAGAGATTCGAACTCTCGCGTGCAGAGCACACGGCCTGCATTGCTGGTAGCAAGGCCGCCCGATAGGCCACTACGGGAAGGTGCCGCGACGAGGGACTGCCCCAAAGTTGCATCACGCGCGCTTGGCTCGCTAGGCTGTTGCTCGGTCGCAATGGTACATTGTTTGTGTTTCCTAGACTACAATCCTTTTGTTCAAGAGTTACGATACAACTAGGCGTCGTACACGACGCGCCCGCCGACCCACGCATAGCGGTAGTTGCCCTGGTACCAGTTGCGGAACGCCGCGCGGCGCGCAATCTGGGGCACGGTGGCAAAGCTGCCGCCGAGGACGACGTAGTGCTTGCCGTCGAAGAAGTCGGAGCTGTACCCGGGGTACAGCTGGCTCGCCTCGTACCCCGGCAGGCCGGTGAGCGGCGTGTCTGTCCACTCCCACACCCCGCCATTGTGCCCGTGGAGGACGCCGCCAGCGGTGTCCTTGACGCTCGGCATGGCGGGCGTGGGGTGCCAGTGCCGGAAGCCGATGTTGGCGGCGACGCCGGCGGGGCGCGGGCCCTGGGGGTGTGCCCAGAGGGCGCGGAGCTCGGCCTCGGTCGGGAGGCGCCCGCCCTTGGACGCCGCGAAGGCGCACAGCTCGTCGCGGCTCGCCATGAGGGGCCACGAGGCAGCGAGCTTCATCGGGACCGGGCCAAAGAGCGTCTTGACGGCCCACGCGCCGTCGTGGCGCACCCACGAGGCGGGGGCGGAGCGCTCGTCGAGCGCCGGCATCGCCCCGATCGCACGCACCCACTCAAAGTACTGCCCGTTCGTGACGGGCAGCGCCTCGGCGCGGAACGCGGGGACATTAACAGCGGTCGCGGGGTGCTCGATGTCCCAGCCGAACTCGTGGGCCGCGTGGCCCTTGGCGTCGTCGCGCTCGCTGTCGTCGTGGCCGAGTACCACGCGGGTGGCGGGCACGTCGAGGACGCCGGCCCAGCCCTGCGCCGCTGCGGCCTCGGCCTCCACCGCCCAGTGTGCGGCCAGGACGTCCCACTGCGGCGTGGCAGCCGGGGCGCGCGTGAGCGGGCTCTGCAGGAGCATGTACAGGAGTGTCTCGGCGTGCATCGCCTCGTGCTCGTACCCCATGAAGAGGGAGCGGGCCTCGAAGCGCGAGAGCTGCCGACCGTCCTGCGTGTCCGCGTAGATGGCCCTGAGGCGGGCGCGCACAGTGTCGCGGAAGGCGACGATCTGCTCGAGCGACGGCCAGTCCTCCTCGCACGTCGGGACCTCCGAGTGCGCGTGGATCTGCGTCGGGTCGTCGACGTCGGGGTCGATGCCGCGCTCGAAGATGTCCTTGAAGTACGCCGGGTGGCTCGGCTTGCCGTCCGTGATCCGCTTCATGCGAGTCATGTAGATGTCGAGGAACGTCGGGATGTGGCCGAGGTAGAAGAGGCAGATGTGGCGCAGGTCGATGGGCTTCTGGTGCAGCATCTCCTTGGGGATCATGTCGAGGGTGATGTGGTCCCAGAGCGCCCACATCTCGTCCCATTCCTTGAGGGTGGGGAGAGAGCGCGCAACGCGGCCCTCATCTGGCGTGGCCGCGAAGCGGACGGTCGGCCGCTCGAGCAGCCACAGACGGTACTCGGAGCCGGGGGCCTTCCACGAGTCGACGACGCGCAGGTCCGCCTCCTCAAACAGGTTGAGCGCCTCGGCGAGCGAGTACTTGAAGCTCCACTCGATGTGGAGGAGCTCGCCCTCGTCGAGCTCGACGGTGTCGTTCGAGAGCGGGATGGTCTGCTTGCGCTTGGAGCGGTAGTACGCCTCGTGGCGGCCGAGCGCCTCGTTGTAGCGCCCGACGAACTCGATGCCGTCGTCCGGCTCGAGGCCGAGCTCCTTGCGCGCGACGTCCCACCCGTGCTCCTCAAACGCCCGGGTGTAGCCCGCGGGGTCGTTGTACGCGACCTCGACCTTCTTGCGCCCCTCGGGGCCGTTGGGCGGGCGCCCGTCGAGCCCGAGGAGGAGCGTGTCACCCTGCCGCAGCGGCAGCGACTTGAGGAACGGCGCGGCCTCCTCGCGCGCAAAGTTGCCCAGCGACGAGCCGAGGAACATGAAGTGCAGCGGGCGGTCCGAGGCGGGCGCGGGCTCCTCCTCCGCCGGGGCGGCCGCGGCCTTGAGCGCAATGTCCTCGCCGGCGAGGGAGAGGTCGTCGTCGTTCGCGATGCTGGGCAGGTCCGTCGCCTCCATCGCGGGGGTGACGAGGTTGGCCGAGAGGGGCGAGCCAGGCGCGCTCGCCGTCTCGGCGGAGGGGGTGGACGGCGTGTCGAGGTCGCTCTGGAGCGTGGCGAGCGTGCCGCTCCGCACGACCTTGATGCCGGCGTTGTAGTCGCCGTGCAGGCCCACGCAGGCGACGCGCCCGGCGAGTGCGGCGCCGTACCCGTCCTCCATCTGGCCGAGCACGCGGTCGAGCTCGGGGAAGCTGAGGTCGAGGGCGTGGTATGTGATCGGCGACGTCTCGGTGTCCTCGGGCAGCGTGTCCGCCAGCGCCGAGAGGAGGTGAGCCGTCTTGCGCAGCGCGCCGGCGCCGAGCTCGACGACGTCCCACCCGCGCTCGATGCCGGCCGCGAGGCCCTCCTCGCCGTTCACGCCCTGGTTCCAGCGCCCGACGTCGGCGTCGCCCCAGCGCGCAGGCTTCCAATCCTTCTCGGGCGGGTAGTTGTTCCGGCCCGTGCGCCGGCGGCGCGGGAAGCCCATCGCGGCGGCGATCTCCGAGCCGTGCTCCTTGAGGAGGGCGAGCTCGTCCTCGAACAAGTAGTATTCTTTTGCGTGCGAGGTGATGCCGTCGTAGAGGCTGGCTTTGTCAGCTTGATTGCCGCCGAGGTGGAGATGCCGGTGGCGCTGGGGAGTAACCGGTGACACATGTCCTGATCGCCGAGTGGCCGAGGCGGGGCAGAGATAGCCCGCCTGCCCACCCGATCGTCGTCGTGGCTCGCTGCGCTCGAAACATGTCCAAGCAGGCTTGCTCGCTGCCCTCACAGCTCCCTTACTGGAGCTCGCCGAACGCACACCGCCATCCCAACCCAATCCCCCAAGGCAGAAATCCCCCAATGCAGTGATAGCCCGTCGACCCATCCGACCGATGCGACTCCCTGCCCTCTGACTAGCTCTGAAGCTCGTGCTCACCGTAATCCCTGCTCGTCGTAGAGCACCAGAGTGGGCACGGAGCGCTTGTACGCCCACTGCTTGTCCTCGGCTGTGCTACCAGGGACGGTGGGCTTGGCGGTGCCGAGGAGGCCCCGCTCGATCTGGGCGCGGAGGGGTTCGGCGGGCTCGCCGCCGAGCCCGACGGCGGGAAGGGTGTAGATGAGGTTTGGCATGGTGTGTGATGTGGCGAGACGGATCGTTCACCCGTGCTTATAAAGATAAGGTAGCGATGTACAGCTGGGTGCGTGGAAGGAGGGGAAGGCAGGTCGGGCCTGAGGGTGCTTTGGCGGGTGCGGGTGGTTGCCCGGTCGGATCCTGTTCGTTACGAGTGACAGTGACAACACGCAGTGATACGGCTTCTCCGCCCCTGCACACGGCCACACACGTTGATCCAGTCAACCACGAGCGCGCACATGCCGGGGGCTATCGTTCTTAGCTGTGGCCCTCTTTAGTGAGAGTGACACGCATGACGCGCGCGCGCAGAACTGGACAGCTGCGGAAGCGACGGGGCCGGGGGATCATGCGCCCCGAAAGGTCAATGATACGTTGTGCTCGGGTACTGATACAAGCGCGGTGAGGTCGGCGGCGTTGTGGCAGCGGTTGAGAAGGGTGTGACGTAGGGCGCAGTTCTAGAGTTCACACGCGCAGGAATGGGACTAATTTTGGGGTTCGGCGATTAACAAGAACGTGGGTGTGGCGGTACGATTCCGAAGTGGCAAAGTAGTGGTGGCGGGGGTGGGTTTGGTGGCGAGGAGCGAGGGATGAGTGATGAGGAGAGGTGCGGCGGTGGCGCTGATGATGAGATGGGGGCGGTGATCACGCCAGCGGGGTTGTGATGATGTGAGTTGTAATCTCGGTGAGCAAAGTGTCGGTTTACTGGCTGAGGTGGCTTGTCCCTGGGTCAAGTGTGGCAATACTGATTCGATGGTGTGCTCACTCCACCACCATGTAATCTTATCACCTCCCATCGTCACGATCGCCACACACATCCTCGGCTCCATGAATCTCATCTCCTCTCTCCCATGCCGCAGCTGTCAGCTGCCAGTTCCTGGTTCCCGTCCTCTCATGTTCCCACAATACAACAATCCATGTCCCATGATCGACATGACGACAAGACATGTCGCCCGCATCGTCGCCCGACTGCTTCGCCCACCTTGTCGCACCGAGATCGTCCCACCGCAGCCGCAGTGCCGCGCGGGCAGACGTCGGATGTCGTTAGACATCTCGAGAACAGCGCGGCACTCGTCTTCCGCAGGGGCCGGCGATTGGCGGACGAGTCATGTGACGAGCGCGTCGCAGCCACTGATCTACGCTTGAGATGGTGCCATCGAGTCGGGCCCGACGTCCGTACGACCCTCGAGTACTTACTTGATCACTGGAGTGCTTGGAGCCCTCTGGCTCCACTCGGGAGGCCGGCACCATGCACGGTGAAGGGCGAAGAAGAATGAGAAGCTCCCCACTGACTCTACGCGTCTTCCCGCCGGCTCGTCCCTCTCCTCCCGCAGCCCCACGGGCAGCGCCACCGACATTCCGCACCCAGGCCAGGCCCAGCCCACCACCGAACCCAACTCGTGTCCTCCCGACAAGCTTGGTTGGAGCCGGATAGGCGCGTCCCGTACCACTCCACAGTGGAACCGTACCCTTGCAATCAGAGACAGTCACTCCCGGGAGTTAAGCTCGTTCGGCTCGCGATTAGAGTAGGCTCGCCCCGACCGGGAGCAGTTGAGGTGGGCGTCGCGCTCCCGCTGACGAATGGGACGAATCGACGAATGGGCAGGTGGGAAGACTGGTGCCGAGAGCTCACACAGCCAAGAAGATCGCCGGACCTGGCCCTGCTCGGCCTCATGGTTGTTGACGAGAGATCCGGCGGATTCTGGGAAACTGTACGGCACCGCTGCGGCCAATTGCGGTGGACGCCGGGCGCCGAGTGCGACCAGCAGTGTCGCCCACCAGCCCACCTCGCTTGGGTGGTATGGTTCACTTCCGAGCTCCCGGCCATGTGGGATGAGTGCGTTCCAAAAGTTTTGGCGCGCGTCGTCAGCTCGTCGGGAAGAAGGCAGGTGTCGCGCTCCCACCTGTCCCTCCACTTGGCGTTGCGTGCTGCGTGCGCTGTTGTGGTCGCGAAGAAGCATACTGCGGCATGGCAGGAGGCCAAGCGCGGCGACTGCCGGACGGACCGGGTTGCGAGGGGACGGTACCTGGCCCTGGCCCCCACCTCTCTGGGGCTGCCTCCCAAACCGGTCCGCTGCCGTCAACGTGTACGGCACTGCGGCGACGCGGCGACGACCATGCTTCAAGTATCGAGGCGACCGCGTCCAGTGGCTCGTAGGTTCCCAGCATTGATCCCCGCGGAGCATTTAGAATCACCGCCACATCATATCATGCTGTGCATCTGCGCATCTGGAATCAGCTGGCTCCACCCCCGCAGAGGGGTGGCATGGATGGCGCAATGGCGCGCCGTACCCTGAAAAGCCTATGTTGCGAGGCAGCACCATACACCGTCGTCCTGGGGGTTGCGCCCAGAGTGAGACACGCAAGAACGCGTGCAAGGGCTTGAGCTGGAGGCAACGACGGTCGGATACAGTCGAGGAGGATGCGCATGTATGGGTGCAAACGTGCAAACTGGGTTTGAGGAACCCTGTTTGTGCAGCCTCAAACGCACGCGAGGATAAGCTATCGGGAAGGGAGTGAGTCCCAAGATGGATAGAGTGCAATGGTGAGAGCAAAAGAGTACTGTAGACCAAATGAATGTTTCATGCAGCAAGGACTAGTGCGGCAAGTGGTAGGCCTAGGCCAATCCCCCTCGTTAGTGCTACATGCTACATGCAACTCGTTCTCCAGATGTGCGTATCAGAGCAGAAGGGACGATCAATTGGATGGACGACACACAGGGACACATGTTCAGCAGCAACAAGGGGGGACTCCGGGTGAGACGCGTAACAGCTTCAAGTTGCAACTCTCATGTCTCTCATCCTCTCTGTTGACGAATCCCTCTGCTCTGCGGGGTGTAACATGTGCGCCAGAGTAGGGGTGGCGGGATGAAAGAGGCTGGGTAGTTGACCTCAGGCACGACTCGACACTGTGGGCAGGGAAGTGCCTTGCCTCTTCCCAACCGGTACTCACGGCTCACGTCACGGCACCGCGGCAGAGCGG
>JAMALN010001076.1:0-12062 GCA_023630115.1 Cutaneotrichosporon sp. PK4640 | reverse complement strand
ATCCAGGAGCGCTTCACGGTCGCCATCCCGACCATGCCCGACTCGATCGACCCCGCCACCTACATGACGTCGTAAAATGCGTGCGATGAGGCACGGTGTCGAGGGCTATGTATTTCTGCTGTTATATGAAAGCTCATAAATCCATGTTTGGCTAAGCTCTACACGTGCATCGTGTCTATCAGTACAACATTGCCGGGCGGGTATCAGGTATCCAAGTGTCCGCGTATCGAGGGTAGGCGCTTGCCTTGCCGCTGCCGCTGTAGAGGGCGCAGCTACATGTAGCCCGACTGCCAGTACTGCTGCTGCTGGTACTGGACAGGCTGGGCCATCTGAACGCCGCCCATGCCCATGCTGCCCATCCCGCCGCCCATCATGTGGCCGTTCATGCCCATGCCGGTGGGGCTCGCCATCATGCCCTGCTGCATGGACATGCCGCTGGGGCTCGAGCCCATCATGCCGCCCATGCCCATGCCCATGCCCATGCCGTTCATGCCGAGCTGGTTGCCCATCTGGCTTTGCTGCATGTACTGCGCGCCCATGGGCGACAGGGTCTGGCCGTGCTGCATGGCGAACGGGTTCTGCGTCGGCGCGGCCGTCGGCGAGAACTGCTGGAAGAAGGCCTGCTGCCCCAGTGCGAGGGGTGAGGGTGCGGGGCCGATGGGCGATGGGAGGGGGTTGACGGCCGGCGCAGCTGGGACGGTGGGGAAGCCCGCGAGCTGGAGGGGCCGGGTCGAGGACGACGAGTTGTTGACGTCCACGAGGAGGTCACGCTGTTGCGGGGGCTGACTGTTGGGCTTGAGCAGGGCGGGCGCCTGGTTGGGCGACGAGTGGCTGGCGCTACGAGGCGGGAGCGCGGCGGGCGTGACAGGTGGCGCGAGGCTGTTGGACGAGGACGAGCTGCTCGAGCCCGTGTTGCTCGGCCCAAGCGACGTCCAGACCGGCGCATTGCTGTTGGAGCGCGCCGGGCGGCGCGACGGGCCAGCCGGGAGCGACGGGAGCGCTCTGTTCGGGTCGGGCGGTGGGGTGGTCGAGGACGGCGGCGCCAGGCCGCGCGACTGCATCGCCTGCGTGCGGCTGTTGACGCTCGCGCTCGCCAGGTCGCGCCCGGCGCCCGCCTTGAACGCGCCAAGCTCGTACTTGCGGCGGATAAACTTTTGAATCTCCGAGTCGCGCTCGTCGCTCACGGTTGCCGGTGGGGGGTGCCGCTTCGGGTCGGGGTTGTAGATGGCGTTGGACTTGATGTTGCCCATCTCCTTCATGCCCACGACCTGCTCGCGCGTCCACTCGTCTAACGTGACGGATTTGCTGCGGTCAGCAGGTGCATGACGTAGGCGGTGTGCGTGTGCGATGCGAAGCAGAAACACCATGTCGGAGGGAAGGATGCGGACAATGGGGTCATTGTGCAATCCCACAATCGCCCCGGTCGGTGGGACGAGATCGCACGTCGGCACAGCGTGCTCGATGCGGTGCAAGGGGTGGGTGGCCTTCGCAAGCTCGATGCGAGCTGGATGCCCGCCACCACCCGCCGCGCGCTCCACGCTCCGCCCCCAAACGAGCTCGCCGCAGTTCCAGCTGCCCGCCCCCACCCCCTCCCAGTCCACTGCTCTTGCCACTCCCAAGCCCCGAGCTCCGTGAGACTCACACACGGGATCGGTGGGTGCCCATCTTCCTGTGGATGCTAGCGCAGGTAACACAGAGAAAGATGCCGAGGTTGACACTAGCCCAGCGCGGCGCCGCGGCCCGGCAGTCGGCGCAGCGGTCTGCAGTCAGCCTTGTGCCCACGAAGGAGGCACGCGCGGGGCGTGGTGCGATGCCGCTAGGGCCGCCGCCACGCCGAAAGCGCGCCGTCGCAACACCCACCGTTCCCGGGCATCTTAAGGACCTCCTCGAGCTGGCGCTCGATGCGCTGCTGGGCGTTCATGGTGGATGGGGATGCAAGAAGGGAGAAGGGAGGTGCGATGTCGTGGCCGTGTCGCAGGAAACAAAGTCGCGGGCCGTTGGGTGGCGTGTGGATTAGAGAAAGGTGGACGGAACGGTCGGAAGGAAGGAACAAGATGATGGCCTGATGCAGCAAAGGGGCGTGTGCGCAGGGATGGGCAGGGTTATGTCGGGAGGCTGGGCAGGGTCGGGGTACGTAGCCGCAGCGCAAAGATCGAGGCACACGAGTGGAGACGTTGGCGACGTCGGCGTCGACGTCGATGCGATGGGAGCTAACGGAGTGTGTGGTGTGCGATGAGTGAGAGAGTGAGAGAGTGAGAGTAGAAGGAAGAGAGTGGGGGTGACGAGCAACAGAGACAACAGAGAGGGAGCAAGGGGCGGGGGGGAGTGATCTGTGCGTCCAGACCATCCCACCCATCCATCAGTCACACCCTGGCGATTCCGCCTTGCTTGCACCTTGCCTCTGGTTGCACCCGCGTGTCACTCTCCTCAACCTCCGAGGCCTTTGATGTGACCCCACATCCCCCCCAACTCTGCCTGTCCATGTGCCATCCGCACTGCAATTCACCGCCATCACAACCTCTCAGTCTCGCCCTGCCTGCCTTGCTCGGCAGCCGGCAGACGACCAGCGAGACAGATCGGCAGAGGCAAGCTCCAGTGGCGGAATGACAGTCCATTGCTGATGACATTCGATCAGGTCCCGCTCTTACGTGCGGCATTGGTAGAGCGAGGGCGATGCGATGCACGCTGCGCACGCGACATGCGCACCCGCAGAACGGGGGCGTACGGGGTCGCCTCGCCCGTCGGCGCGTCAGCACACGCACGCGCAGACGCGTCGCGCCACACGTGGACCCCGGGGCTCGGGCCAAAGGGAGGGCCTGGACTAGGGCAGGGGTCCTGATCGCCCAGTCTCGGCAAGGTGCTGCTGCTGTGGCGTGGCACCTCGAAACTTGGAGTTGCGCGTCATCTCAGCTCACAGTCACAACGAACGTGCAAGCACCCAGCCTTATCTAGCCCGCAACGTCTGGCGAGGAACAGTCTGACAAGGCGACATGACTGACTGCTGATTCTGCATCTCTGCTCTCCGTCACATCCGGGCGCGTCTTGTCAGATCGTCTCCGCACGCCCCACGATCGCCACACGCCTTGCGACCGACCAGCCCAACTGCGCTGCGCTGGCGCTGCGCTCTGCGCCTGCTCTGCGGCCTCCCCTTATACTCTCACGTCCCCCTCTATCTCACCCTCTCCACCTTCCTCCACAGCCCAGATACGCCCCTACCATGTCCAACGCCCCCGCCGACGTCGAGCGCGGCGACGCCCCCCGCCGGCTGAGCCTCCGCACCCGCCGCACCCTCGTGCACCTCCTCGCAGCCGGCACGCTCCTCCTCGGCGCGGCCCTCGTCCTCCGCGCCCTCGTGTTCCCGGACCTCACGCCCGCCACACCCGCGCCCATCGCCGCTGGCACGCGCACCGACTCCAGCCTGCCGGGCGACTGGCCCACCCCGCCCACGGAGCCTCTAACCGCGGGCCTGGACGCGTGGCCCGCCCCACCACGCGGCATCCCCGCAACGGACGCATACGACCCCGGCCCAACGGGCGCAGCGTACGCCACCTCCCTCCGCCAGTTCGCGCGCACCTTCCCCGCCCACGTCGCCGGCCCCCTCTCCGCGCACCTGCACGCGCACCTCGCTGGGTCCGGTGCGGCGTGGGACGCAAACAAGACCGTGTGGCAGACGGACCGCGCCGACGCGGACGCGGACCCCGTCCCCCTCGCGAGCTGGGACACGGCGGGCTGGGCCCGCGCCCTCCTCTCCGACGGCGACGCGGACGCCTTCGTCGCCGCGCACGCCGGCGCCCCCGTCCGCGCAATGTGGGCCGCCCTCCCGCTGCCCGTGATGCGCGCCGACGTCCTCCGCTACCTCCTCCTCGCGGTCCATGGGGGCATCTACGCGGACACGGACACGTTCCTCCTCCAGCCGCCGGCGGCGTGGGCGGGGGGGCGGCGCGCGGGGGCCGTCGTCGGCGTCGAGGCGGACGCGGCGGCGCGCGCGGACTGGGCCGACTGGTGGGCCCGCCCCCTCCAGCTCGCGCAGTGGACGATGGGCGTCGCGCCGGGGCACCCGGTCGCCCTCGGCGCGCTGCTGCGCGCGGTGCACCAGACCGCGCGCAGCCACTCGGACGTGGGCGCGGCGGCGGTGGTCGAATGGACAGGGCCGGGCGTGTGGACGGACGCGGTGGTCGCGCACCTCCGCCACCTGGGGGTGGGGTGGGGCGCGCTGCGCGACCTCACCCGCCCCCTCCGGGTGGGGGACGTCGTGGTGCTCCCCGTGACAGGGTTCTCGCCGGGGGTGGGGCACTTTGGGGCGGGCGACGTGGACGATCCGCAGGCGATGGTGCAGCACCTGTTCCGCGGGAGCTGGAAGGAGGAGGCGGCGCCGGAGGCGGAGGAGGGGCCGTGGACGTGGGCTGAGGGCTTTGGGCCGCAGGAGGAGTAGTGTAGCATAGCGCTGAGCGCATGTATCATAGTCTTGTTGTGCGTCGCAGTGATTGGGGAGGGGGATGGAGAGCCCACAATCTGGAGCGGCCCGCCCAAGCCAGCGCTGGCCAGCGAGAGGGCCGTTTCGCCTGTGCCAGAGATCCTTGACAAACAGCTTGTCCCAACAAACCCGTCCTTGCGGCCGTTGCTGGTATCAGCGGCTCTTTGGCAGTCAGTAGCGTGAGTATGTTTGTCCCCGTCTCAGCTCGCTGCGCTCGCCGCGCCGCCCCGCAATGCGCAATTCTACATCATACAAGAAGAGCAGATCTATCTACGAATTACAGAGAGGCGCCCTTGGCGAGCTTGACGGCGGCGTCGGCGGCGTCGTCGAGGATGTCGTACGAGTAGATGGACAGGCCCGACTCCTTGATCATCTTCTTGGCCTCGGCCTCCTTGGTGCCCTGCAGACGCACAACGAGGGGGATGGTCATCTCGAGGTCCTTGGACGCGTTGATGATGCCCTCGGCGATGACGTCGCAGCGCATGATGCCGCCAAAGATGTTGACAAAGATCGACTTGACGTTCTTGGACGACATGATGAGGGTGAACGCGGCCTTGACGGCCTCGGCGGTGGCGCCGCCACCGACGTCGAGGAAGTTGGCCGGGTCGCCGCCGTGGAGCTTGAGCACGTCCATGGTGGCCATGGCGAGGCCGGCGCCGTTGACGAGGCAGCCGATGTCGCCGTCGAGCTTGATGAAGTTGAGGCCGTACTCGGCGGCCTTGACCTCCTCGGCGTCCTCCTGGGTCTTGTCGCGCAGCTCAAACACCTCCTTCTGGCGGAAGTCGGCGTTGTCGTCAAAGCCAAACTTGGCGTCCATGCAGAGCACGGTGCCGTCCGGGAGCTCGCCGAGCGGGTTGATCTCAATCTGGGTGCTGTCCTTCTCCTTGAAGATGGTGTAGAGCTTGTTGAACACGTCGGCGGCGTTGGCGCGCGACTTCTCGGCAAAGCCAAGCTTCTCGGCGAGCGCGATGCCGTCAGCTTGCGAGATGCCGTTGTCAAAGTCGAGGTTGGTGGTGATGATGGCCTCGGGGGTGTCGTGGGCAACGTCCTCGATGTTCATGCCGCCCTGGTTGGACGCGACCAGCACAGGAGAGCCACGAGCACGGTCCAGGAGGATGGCAGCGTAGTACTCCTTGGCAGGGGGCATCCGCTCGGCGATCATGACGGCGTTGCATGGGCGGCCACCGGCACCAGTCTGCTTGGTGATGAGGCTCTGCCCGAGCATCTTGCTGGCGAAGTCCTTGGCCTCGGCGGGGCTGGGGTCAGCAAAGCTCGGGCGGGATAGTGGCGTTGTGCGGTGGGGTTGTGGAGGTGTGGGGAAGGGGAGCGAGCGCAGAGGCCGCCCAGCCGTCGAGCAGCAGCTCGGCTTCCGCATCGCTCGGCTTCCAAGTGCCAGAGCTCGCAACAGGCCGCGGGAGTTCTCCAGCACAGTCCAACCGGATATCCGGCTTCGCCAGCACCGGGTTCCGCCCACAATCCACAATTTGCAGCGGGGGCCCTCGCCTGCCCACTGCAAGCAGCCAACCGGCGAGCAGAGTGGTCGCTCCGCCCACCGCCGACCACCCAATAGTATAGCCGGGCACGCGGCAAACCGGCGGCCCGGCCAGAGCCATTGCCTGCCTCCCCCACGCGCTACCCCAGCCGGCGACCGAAAGATGACGCATGCAGGCTGGCGGGAGCCGGAGTAGTGGGTGGTAGCGGGCGGGCCGCCAGCCTGTGCACCGCAAGCTTGTCCAGCCGCCAGCGCCGTCCAGCCACCGCTGGAGTCCCGGCGACTGGAAGGTCTGCACTCCCAGCCTGCTCTGCTCGGCTACGCTCCGCTCTGCTCCCTCCACGCATCCCCCACGCCTAGCGCTCAGCACTCACGTATCAGCCATGTGCACACCGCCCTGGAACCCGTTCGCAAAGTGCCCCTTGCCACGGCCACCGGCGAGCACCTGGGCCTTGACGACGACGGGCCCGCCAAACGCCTTGGCCTCGGCCTCAGCCTCGGCGGCCGTGAACGCCGGCACACCCTTGGGGGTGGGGACGCCGTACTGCTGTCAGCGGTGTTTGGGGTTTGGGTGAGGCGGGGAGGGCGGCGCGGGCGGTGGGGGCGGCGCGGGCGGTGGGGACGGCGCGGGCGGTCTCATGCTCGTCGTGTCCAGGCAAGCATCACGCTACCAAGAGCACGGGCTCGCGCTCGCCGCTCGCTGCTCGCTGCGCATAGCTGCTGCTCGCCGCGCCCATCACCCCGGCCTCCGGCTACCAGATTTGCGCTAGCCGCCCACGTCGCCCTCCTTCCACCGGCATCTCCTCTGCAACTCACCTTGTTGAGCAGCTGCACGCTCTGGTACTCGTGGATGCTGAGGTTGCGGCGCTGCACACGCGCAGCCTGGGCGCGCTGGGCCCCGCGTCAGCAATCGTCAATGGTGGCAGCATCAGGCGAGCCGGGCCGTCGGGGGCGAGTTTCCCCGCGGCATGCCGGCGGCAGTGGCCGAGGTTACTTACGAGGGTGGTGCGGGCGGGGGCGAGGGAGCGGAGCATGGTGAGGAGGGGGGGAGTGGGAGTGGTGAGATGAGAAAGAGGGAGGATGGAGGAGTGGGAAAGAAGAGCTGAAGAAGTGAATGGTGGGGATGTCACTGGTTGCGTGTTACCTTGCGGTGCTGGGGTGGACTGGGGGTGTCCCCACTCTGTCTGGGTGCTGGGTGAGCGGGCGCCTGCCCGCCCTGCCGCCCGCCCAGAGCAGTAGTCACCGCTGCTGCCGCCCCCGCGTGCCTGGGGGGGCGTGAAAAGGGACTACCTCGCTGCGGTGAGCCGAGCCGCATCACGGGGGTATAATTCGGCTTTGAGGCCGATCATGCCACTGCTCCTACTCTGCGCGGATCCCCGGCGCCGGCGGCCCCGCAACCGCATCTCATCCAACTCCCAACACCCGGATAACCTATCCTCCATCGTGGTACACCCGTCATGCCCGCACCTCGCCAACTCCCCCATCCTCACTGGTCCGCTTAACCCCACACCCGCTCCAGCGCCAAGTACATGACCGAGCGAGGCACATGTCCAGGCCAGGTCCAACTGCAAGTCCATGAGTCCTGTTCATACGTGAATCTCGCCTCACTCTCGTCTCTACTCTATGGCTATGGGGGAGACAATGCATGCGGTAAATGCGCGACACCCAGGCTGGCGTCGTTTCTACGGACCAGTGTCCGCCGTTTAGGTGGTGACACTGCCGTCAGCTAACCCTCCCGTGCAAACTCACATAGCAAGAATCTTGAACGGCGCAGGTGGCCCGCCCTTCTCGCCGTCGAGCATGCACTCGACAAAGTGCGAGCCGGCCGCGACACCGTGGTCGATGAGCTGCAGCGTCGCGATCGGCTCCTCAGTCTCGGCGTTGCCGTGCAGCGTCTTGGCGCCGGCCGTGTTGTCGTCGACCCAGCACTTGGCCGTCGCCGCGGGCTTGTCCATCGGCTGCTGCAGAAAGTAGATGCCAACGTCGCCCGCGCCAATGCGTAACGGCACACGGAGGCGCGACGTCGGCTGCTCCGCGTACCAGTAGTAGCGGTCCTCCTTGATCGTGTTCTTGGGCGGGTGGTAGGTAACCCACCCCGAGCCGTAGAAAATGGACTCGGGGAGCGGGTTGACTAAGTCGGCCGCCGAGACGCAGTACGGCTCGACCTCGCGGAACTCCTTGGCGTGCAGCGGCAGGTCCTTGAGACGCATCGCTGGGACCTCGAGCGCGGGGTTCGTCTTGCCTGCAGACTCCTGGCCGTCCTTCTCCGACTGCCCCGGCTCCTGGTTGGGCCGCAGACCAAGACCACCGAACGGCACCGGCGCCGGGCCGCTGCCACTCCCCGACTCGCCCGAGATGATGAGCGCGGGCGTGCTGTACGAGTAGCCGAGCATGGCCGACCAGCCAGTGCAGATCTGCGACATGAGGTACGAGATGACGACGTCGGCCATCATGTCGTGTCCGTCCTTGTTTATCAGGTGCGAGCCAAAGTAGCTCTCCGAGAGCACCCTGTCGGGGCGCTCAAAGTACTGGTCATACAGGAGCCCCTTGGCGCTGATGTGCGGGATGTCGTAGAACTGCGCAACGGCGTTGTGCAGCAGCTCTGGCCCGGCGTACCCGTTTTGCGCCTGCACCTGGGGGCTGAAGTGGCCGAGGATGATGACCGCGGGCTTGTCGTCGCGGACAAGCAGGGAGCGCACGAGCAGCTCAAAGTGCTCGAGGTACTCGCGGTCGCTGATGTCAGCTCAACGTGGCCACTATGCAGCTGGACTCACTTGGGGTCGCTGGTGTCAAACTCGAGGATCACGAGGTCGGTCTGGTCGGGCAGGTGATGCCGCGAGCAGTAGGCGTAGTAGGCCGAGTCGGTGCGCTTGACGGCGCCGTTGGTGAGCTCGTTGGCGGGGTGGGGGAACACCGAGTTCCACCAGTTGAACAGGCGAGCGGGGTAGCATTCTGGGGCGATGGGGTCGTCGCCGGCGCCGTGGCATGCCGTCACAGAGCCGCCGAGCACCGAGATGGTCACGGGCATGCCCTTCATCGCCTTGCGGAGGACACGCTGGATGCGCGCGCCCGTGCCGGTGTGCACGCGCGAGCGGAGGAGCTCAAACTGGCCGCGGCGCGCCGCGATGGCGTCGCCTGGCCCAAAGACGGGGCAGAACTCGAACGGCGCTGGGTCAGACATCGAGTTGTTGAGGTAGTCGTGGGGCTTGAGCTCGTTGAACTCCTCCACGGTGGGGTTGGTCGCCGTCTCGGACGCTGCTGTCAGCGCGTCTCAGGAGTGGGTAGCTGAACACTCACGGACTATCAGCTTGGTGAGCAGCACAAAGCCGATGATGATGGTGATTGCGAGCCATGCGCGCTGCGAGAGGCCTGGGGTTAGAATCGCCCTTGTCCGCGGGAAGGGGTAGGCTGGCCGGCGGGGTCGCGACATGGAGAAGCAAAGGAAGGTGGATGCCGGAGAGCTCGTCTGGGAGGATGAGAGAGACGTGAGGTTTCCCACATCGACAAGTCCAACGGACGGGGGTGTCTGGGCGTCCGAGCGCTCGGGGGACCGGGGTCTGCTCGCTCGGCACGTCGATCTCGGCGCGCAACCCTCCCGCGCAACCCTCCCGCGCAACCCTCGACCGCGACACCTGGGCCCCGCCCATCCGCGAGCTCCTCCCAGCCCGCGTACTGCGCTGTCCTCGAGCCCTCTCCAGGGGAGGTGACAGCCTCCACCCTCCTCCCTCCTCCGGCGTCCTTATCGCCCCGTCCCTGCTCCCACACACCCTCGTCACTCACCAAACTTGCCCTTCCGCCTCAACCGCGCCGCCCACCGGCTCCGTGCCCCGGCCCAGCCCCCGTTCTTCGCCCCGTGCTCGTGCACATGTGCCGCGGCGGCCATGCGCGCAGCCTCGGTCCCCAGGTCCAGGCGGTCGGTGTAGTGCGCGGCCGGCGTGTCGGGCTCGGGCGGGGACGCGGGCGGGCCGGGCGACGCGCGGGGGCGGAGGGACATGGCGAGCGAGCGTTGTCGAGGTGGAGTGGAGTGGAGTGGAGTGGAGTGGAGTGCAGAAGTATTTGGTCCGCCTACTGCCGTCCAAGAGGAGATCGAGACCGGGCCCGAGGATCTGGCGGATCGGCGAGCGGCGAGCGGCGAGCGGCGTACGGTACGCGGTGCAGCCGAGGCTGGTGAGGGGGTGAGACCGACGAGGGGGAGGGGGGGAGGATGGAGAGTGGGAGATGGAGAGATGCGAAAGAACAGGAGAGTTGGCGCGTGGCGATTGAATTAATTGTGGCTGCTTGTGAATTCGAGTGGACTGTCCGAGTGCGCTGGGTGGAGGTATCTACGTGTTGCCAGACATGGTCAGGGTACGTTCCTCGCTTCACCCCCTGCCGCCTGCCGCTCCCTCTTTCCCGCTCCCCTCCCTTACGCAGCAGCACCAAAACCTTGTCTCGTGTGCTGGGGAGGCATCTGAATGCAGACCTGAGAAGCAGCTGACAGATGCAGCGCCATTCAAGCTGGAGTGCGTGAGTTCAAGCTGGCGTGCATTGTGGAGCTCGGGCCAACGTTTTCTGCCGAGGCAATCATGCCATGGCGCGCCGGCGGCAGCGTCACGATCACTGTGGATCACTGTGGCGCCGTCACGGACGAACGGACCCTGCTCTCCGCATCCCTACTCTCCCCTATGGCACTCCCGCTGCACTGCGAGCGGCGAGCTGCTTGATGAAAATGAGCCAGAGCGCAGATCAGTCGAGGACAAGGTTGCGTCACTAGGCGGTCGAGCTACAGGCACTCTGCGCAGGCGCAACTGGCTCAAGGCTCGTTTCATCTTGACACCATGGGGCAAGTGCCAGAGGTGGCACCTCGTCGGGTCCATGAATTTTGGGGGAGGTGGACTCTGTGATCGCGTACACCGTGCCGCCATGCTGCATGATCGTGGGTGTTCGATTCAGATGCAGTTGGCATACCACCTCACCTCGCCGTCTCCCCACCACATAATCTCACACCGGCCTGCTATAACCCACACCAACACACGCAAAACGCAAGACTACTACATTCCAGATCGACCATGCGACTATACGCGCTAGTCTAGTACATGTCCAGCAGCGTGGCGCTGCGCGGCCCGACGAACGACGGGCGCAGCCGCGCCTCGTCTAGTGGAAAAGCTTCTTCTTTGGCTTCTCATCCTGCACGACCTTGATGTGCGTGTGGTTGACGGGCTTGCCCGGGTGGTGCGAGCAGCACTCGATGCTCTGGATCCAGTGGTCGCCCTCGTCGTCCTCCTCGTCCACGCCCGTCAGCTCTGACGGCGGGCGCGACAGGCTGCCGCCGCACTCGGCGCGGCCACACGGGCACATCTGGTCGTCCTTGCCCTCGCCGAACAGCAGGTCGCCGAGCGTGCAGCGGATCGTCGGCTCGACGGCGAGCATGCGCATGATCGCCGAGCGGCTCTCGCGCGGGAGCAGGCGGAAGATGCTCTCGGCGCCGCCGGTCGTGTACGTCCGCGTCGAGCTGATGCTGGCGGCACGCTCGCGTCTCCTCTGCTGCTCCTGCCGCACCTCCTTGGGCGCGCTCGGCGCACCCAGCGTCACCGAGCGGTCGCGCCCACCACCCACGCGAGGCTTCGTCTTGGCCTCCACCGCGTCCGCCGGGAACGCCTGTGGGGGAAGAGTCTGCTGGCGCGCGGGGATCTGGCGGCCGAAAGGCCCCGCAGCGATGGCTGGCAACGAAGCAGTCGAGTCGTGCCGGCGGGGGAAGTACTTGTCCGACGCGTCCTGGACGGGGCTCTCGGTGATGTGTAGGCGGTCGACACGCGGCGTCTGTGCGTCGCCGCTCGAGTTGGACGACGATGCGGCGAGCGTCGCGCTGCTGCCAGGGACTACCGTGCTCGTGGTTGAGGCGGTGGTGGTCCGGTCCACGAAGGGGAGCGTCGACGAGCCGTCGGGCTTGAGCGTCTCGTGGCCAGCCCCACGCTGGCGCGGGTGGTCCAGACCATTAATCATCGAGGGAGCGGGCGTCTTGACCGCTGGCTTCTTGCAGAGATCCGGGTGTGTGTTGACATAGAGCTTGAAGCTCATGTCGGACTTGTAGTCGGGAATCTTCCATGGGAAGCGGCG